>CM045563.1:14313817-14350311 GCA_024721245.1 Mitragyna speciosa | reverse complement strand
AACAGTAGGAATTTAATGTTTAGGAAAAAGATTACTTTCCTAAACAAAAATCCTTGCCAAGCAATTGAGCCTTTAGATTATAGTGGAAAACTTCCCAACAAGTTGCTCCTTTAAGTTGAACAAGAGGTTGGAGATTTTATTGAAAAGTTGCGCTAGTTCACAAAGGAACTAAACATAGATGAAATGGATTAGTAAATTTTGAAATTGAAATATCATTCGACTCATTGACACTCAGCAAGGATCGGATCCCTAGGAATTTAATAAAATAAATTGGCAAGCCCTTAATGATTATAATGGATATAATAATAGCCTATGAAGAAATACAAAATATAAAAAAGACACAAAATTTAGATGGTTCAGGTCAGTGTGAGCTACATTCATAGGCGAAAAGGAGCAAAATCTCACTATTATAAAGAAAATTACAAGCTTAGGAGAATATTCCAAAAGCCCAAAAGAAATAACACAAGGAAACTTAAGACTAACTCAAGAATACACAAGCTTAAATGCTAACAAAGGCCTTAACAAGCTTGTTTGAGCTTCTTAAGTTGTTCATCCATAAAACACAAAACGTAGCCTTCATTTATAGATGCTCAAGGAAAGAAATGAATTTTAATCTTCCGATGTGGGATAAAAAATCACCACCGACTTAGACCACCGCCAACAAATCTCCACCTTAATTTTTATCCCACATGCACAAAAAATAGTAGATATGCTCCATCTTCTCCACAATACCCCAATGGGTAAAATCAGCAATTGGAAACACCAATCAAGTCCAAGCAATGCTTGAACTTAGCAACTAGGAGAGTCTTCGTCAACATGTCAGCAGGATTGTCTCTGGTATTGATCTTCTAAACAGAGACTTTTCCTTCAGCAATAGTTTCACGAATGTAGTGATACTTCACATCAATATGTTTTGTCCTCTCATGATACATCTGGTTTTTAGTCAAGTGAATGGCACTTTGACTATCACAGTGAATAGTAGTCACATTTTGATGTAGACTAAGCTCGCCAAATAAACCCTTCAGCCATAAAACTTCTTTTATTGCTTCAATGACAGCCATATATTCTACCTCTGTGGTAGATAATTCCATAACATGTTATAAAGTAGCTTTCGAATTTACAACACAACCATCAATGTAGAATACATAACATAGAAGTGATCTTCTTTTGTCAAGGTCTCCGATGTAATCTGAGTCTACAAAACCAATCAATGCGTTGCTACTTCTTCCAAACTTTAAACAAATGTCCGAAGTACCTTGCAAGTATCTAAGAATCTATTTCACAGCCTGCTAAAGCTGACTTTCCTAGACAAGTCATATATCTACTTACCACACTGATTGTATGTGAAATGTCTGGACGTGTACCCACCATTGTATACATAATACTATCAACTGCACTAGAATATGGAACTCATGCCATGTATTTTTTCTCGTTATTTTGTTTGTGGTGATTGAGTAGCAAATAACCAAAAATGACTAGCAAGAGGAGTAGTCACAGGTTTAGCATCTTTCATGCCAAACCTTTCCAAGACTTTTTCAAGGTAATTTTCTTGGGTCAAGAATAACCTTCCAACTTCTCGATCTCTTTTGATCTCCATGCCAAGAATTTTCTTAGCTGCTCCCAAATCTTTCATCTCAAATTCACTACTCAATAGTGTCTTCAAAGTGTGAATTTCTGTCAAATCCTTGGCAGCAATGAGCATGTCATCAACATATATTAGTAAATAAATGAAAGAACCATCATTTAACTTCGGAAGTAAACACAGCTATCATACATGCTCCGTGAATAACCATGACCCAACATGAAGGAATCAAACTTCTTATACCATTGTCTCGGAGATTGTTTCAATCCGTATAAGGATTTCTTCAATAAGCAAACATGGTCTTCCTTTCCTTCAATTTCAAATCCTTAGGGCTAGTCTCATATATATTTGTTCTTCAAGTTCACCATGTAAGAAAGCCGTTTTCACATCAAGCTGTTCTAATTCTAGATCATACATGGCAACCAAAGCAAGCAAGACACGAATAGAGCTATGTTTAACAACAGGTGAAAAAACATCATTAAAATCAACACCTTGTACTTGACAATAGCCTTTTGCAACTAATCGTGCTTTGTACCTTGCATCTTCAACTCCCGAAATACCTTCCTTTTTCTTGAAGACCCATTTGCAGCCAACAACTTTCTTTCCTAAAGGCGGCTTCACAAGAACCCAAGTACCATTCTTGTGGAGAGATTCGATTTCTTCATTCATAGCAATCAACCATTTAGCTGAATCAACTACTTGAAACTGCCTCTGCGTATGTAGATGGTTCACCAATTTCTTCAGTTTCTTGTGCAACTGACAAAGCATATGCGACTAAATCCGTATATCTTTGTGGTTGTCGAATTTCTCTCCTTGGTCTGTCTCTGGCTATGGAATATTGCTCCTCTTCTGGTTCAGCTTCAACAGGCTCAACTGGATCTGATTGAGTTGTAGAAGAACTTGGCTGAAAAGAACCTAGAATTGCCAATTTCAACCTCCACCTGCTCTCGTGCACTAATCTCTTTATCTGTGTCACAAGAACTAAAATACTCCTTTCGAGGATGTAACATAGAATATTCATCAAAAGTAACATCTCTGCTAATTATAAATTTTGGTGACTTTGGGATCAGGACACCATAGTCTGTATCCTTTCACCCCGGATGTATATCCAAGAAAAATACACTTTTTAGCTCTAGGCTCCAATTTTCCATCATTTACATGCATGTATGCAGGGTAACCAAAGATTTTCAAATCAGAATAATCAGCAGGGGTACCTGACCAAACTTCCTCTGGAGTTTTGAAGTTCAAAGGCGCAGATGGAGAACGATTAATGATATAACACACTGTAGAAATAGCTTCTGCCCAAAAATCATTTGTTAGTCCAGTATTTGAGATCATACAACAAGCTCTTTCCAAAAGTGTTCTGTTCATACGCTCAGCCACACCATTTTGTTGAGGTGTCATTCTTACTGTGCTGGTACCGAACAATGCCTTCATTTTTGTAAAATTCATTGACCTCACCCCCATAAAACTCTAAGCCATTATCTGTTCTAAGTCGCTTAATCTGTTTTCCTGTTTGTTTCTCAATCAAAGCTTTCCATTGCTTGAATGCTAAGAAAACATCATCTTTATGTTTAAGAAAATAAACCCAGACTTTTCTTGAAAAATCATCAATAAAAGTCAACATATACCTAACAC
The DNA here is from genome assembly GCA_024721245.1 of Mitragyna speciosa. Classification (NCBI taxonomy): domain Eukaryota; kingdom Viridiplantae; phylum Streptophyta; class Magnoliopsida; order Gentianales; family Rubiaceae; genus Mitragyna; species Mitragyna speciosa. The sequence goes on along the minus strand of CM045563.1, from coordinate 14,347,091 downwards.
CACCCTTAAACTGGAGTACGAGAAGGACCCCAAAGATCTGAATGAATATAATCCAAAATACCTTTGGTCTTGTGAATTGCTGGTGATTTGAAGCTGACCCTTTTTGCTTCCCAAAAACACAATGTTCACAGAAGTCCATTGCTCCAGTACTTTATCTGCAAAGAAGACCCCTTTTGCTAAGCATAGATAGACCTTTCTCACTTATATGCCCCAACCGCATGTGCCATAATTTGGTGATGTCAGAATCAGACATTGCTGATGTAGAAATTAGCAGCAGAAGAGCCCGTGACAGTGGATCCCTGCAAAATATATAGCGCACCAGATCTGTGTGCTTTCATGACAACAAGAGCACCTTTAGTAACTTTCAAAACTCCGCCTCCACCTGTATATTTGCACCCAAGAGCCTCGAGGGTACCCAAAGAGATGAGATTTTTCTTCAAATCAAGAACATATCTAACATCAGTGAGTGTTCTTACACTACCATCATGCATTTTAATTCGGATTGAACCCTTGCCAATAACTTTGCAAACAGCATTGTTGCCCATTAGGACAACTCCACCTTCAACTGAATCATATGTTGAAAACCAATCCCTATTGGGACACATATGATAAGAACAACCCGAATCTAAAATCCATTCATTATTAGATTTGGAATTATTATCAGTTGCTAAGAAAATAGTTCCATCTGTCTCATCAGCTGCAACACTAGCTTCGCAGGTTTCACTTTTCTGCTCAATTTTCTCCTTATGTTTTTCTTTATTTTTCAGTTTAAAACATTTAGATTTAATGTGTCCCTTTTTGTGACAATAATAGCACACCAAAATTTTGTGTCTAGATTTCAATCTGTCTAATCTTTTGATTTCAGAATAGATTTAATTTCTTTATATGTAATAATTTCTTTTCCATAAAGCATTGTATCTCTAAAATGCTTAAATGATTGGGGAAGTGAACACAACAATAACAGGACTTGATCTTCATCATCAATTTTAACGTCTATATTTCCTAAATCCGTGATAATGGAATCAAATTTATCAAGATATAAAATTATAGTTATATCTTCAGCCATGCAAAACATGTACAAAGTTTCCTTTAAATAGAGCCTACTTTCTACTAGCTTCTTCATAGACAAAGTTTCCAGCTTTTCCAACATATCTTTGTTGTGGTCTTAGAAGTAACTTCACGTAAAACATCATTAGAGAGATTTAGAATAATACCTAATTTGGCCCTTTGTCAAGGTTATCAAACTCCTCGTCTGACATTGTCTTTGGTTTCCAGAGCAATGTTTTTGTAGACACCAAATTTTGACGCACCTTTGGTAAAAATATGTGTTATTTTATTTTAGGGGGTATTTTTTTATTTTTCGGGGTCGAGTACAATTTTCGCATATTATGACTAATTCGCCACGTCAAGGGCAAAATGGTAATTTCACCATGTAAATATTAGTTTATTTTATTTTTATTTCCTAAATACATGACTTTACTATTTTTATCATTATTTATGATTTTAATGATTTTTAGGAGTCATTCATTATTTGTTTAAATTTTAGTATTTTTTAATTCAACAGCACGTTTTCCAATGCGCTATTTTTATGAGAATTTTCAAGTGAAAATTTTATATATGCATTTTTGAATACTCATAAATTTTTTGTAAAAATCCCATAATTTTTAGATGTCGTTTAGTATTTATTTAATTTTGTCTTTTTATTTATCAAGGGCGTGTTTCCCAAGAATTGCGTTAATCTTAAAAATTTTGAGTGAAAACTTTAGTATATGTTGTTTCATGAGATAATATATGTTGTGTAAAATTTTTTGTGATTTTTAAGAGTCATTCAGTATTTTTTGTGATTTTCATAATTTTTGCCATATTACGTCACGTTTTAATGCACATTTATTTACGAATTTTGTCTGTGAAATTTTTATATGTGCATCTAATATTTGTAGATTTTATGTAAAATTTTTTTTTGATAATTAAAAAAAACTATTTAGTATTTATTTAAATTGTATCCTTTTATCTATGACATATTTTTCAATAGTGAATTAACTTTAAAACTTTAATTTTTTGTTATTATTGAATTTTCTTTTTCTAGTAATGTTGAATTTTAGTTTTAATTTTAGTTTTTTATTATTTTATTTTATTTACCTTTTATTTTTTTATTCTAAGAAGTCCATAAGATTTTTATTTTTATTCCAATTTTCTTCATTTTCTTACATTTTTTCTTTTTTCTTATTTTCTCTTCTTTTTTTCTTCTTTTTTTTCTCTTCTTCTTCTTTTCTTCTTTTCTTTTTATCTTTTCTCCTTCTTTACAAAATTCAAAAAAAAAAAAAGGGGCTGGAGCAGGCTGCATTTTGCAGCCTGCTACAACAGCAAAACAGTTGCTCAAGCTGCAAAGTATCTTCATGGCCATACTTTCAGCCATCCCCTATCACCAACTCCACATTCCCCTCAGCAGATTTTGAGGGATTTGGAAGGGATTCTGTTCATTTTTTCCTGACTTCTTCATCATCCTTCTCCCTGCCTTCTCTTCCTCTCACTAGTTTTTCATTCACCAGTTTTTCATTCACAGAAAATCTCACAGCAATTCACTCACTCCCTCGGCTTGCTCTCCCTCTGCACACTCACAATCCTCACCTCTCCCTCTCTACATCGTCTTCACCTCACTGCACTTCACTTCAGACACTAAACTTCTTCTTCACACACACAGCACACAACTCTCCTCCCTCTCGGTCCTTTTCCCTGCAAATTCATCACACAAGCCACACAATCCTCACACAAGCACTCACAAATCCACTCTCTGCCTTCCCTTCCCTCACACACAGACCTCTCTCTCGGTCTCCCTCACAGCACAACATACACAATTCACCTGCACAAATACACACACACACACACACACTCAATTCACAGGCAGATGCACACACCTGCACTCTCACAATCTTCACCAGGACACACACCTGCACCCTCACGATCCTCACCAGAACACACACCTGCACTCTCACAATCCTCACCTTTCACACTCGGCTCACCTTCACACACAGAACTTACCTACACAAACACACACCAGTACTCACTGAGATCCATTCACTCATTCCACAAAACAAACAACCTGCAAACACACTAACAAAACACATCCCTGCATACACAGTTCCAGCACACACGACACACACACAACAATCACACAACGCACAAACATCACTACACACATTCAAACCATAAAACTTACACCTGCACACACACATAATACACAGAAGCACATCACACATACCTGCAAGAAACCGAAAAAAAAAAAGAAGAAGAAACAGCAACAACAACCGGACGAAGCTACCATCACCACCTCCACCAGTGACACCACCGAAGGCCACCCACCATCCCACAACCACCATCGGACTGCTGTCCTTTTCTCGGCCAACAAGGTATAACTCCCAACCCTCACTTAATTCTGTTTATATAATGTGCAACCATGTTTAATTGAAGACTAATTTTGTTAAGGAGCTTGAGAGGTTCGGATTTTTGTTGCTAATTTTGGGTGAGAGATTTCAAGGAGAGAGAGACACACACGGATAGAGAGAGAATCGAGGAGGGGGATTTCCGGGTAGAGAAACCGAGAGAGAGAGAGAGAGAAACACGCGAAGAGAGAGACCGGACTGAGAGAGAGGTCCGGCGAGGCTAGCGAGAGGGGAAGAGAACAGAATCGGCGGGGGGAGGGGAAAGGAAGAAAGAAAGAAGGAAGAGAAGAGAGAAAAGAAGAAGAAAGAAAGAAGAAGGAAAAAAAAGAAAAAAAAAGAAAAGAAAACCAGCTAAAACCGAAAAAAAAAAATTTATTTAGTTTTGGTGAAACTACATCGTTTTGACGTAGTTTCACTCAAAACTACGTCGTTTTGATTAGTTTAGTTTTTTTATTTATTTTAATTAATAATAGGTATTTATTTTATAATCTTTATACTTTCATTAATGCTACTGTGGCCCCGATAATTTCTGATTTGTGCATTTAAATTTCTGTTTATTGTAGATTGACCCCCATAATTTTATTTTCTTTTCAATTAGGTCCTAATTAATTGCATTTAGGTCCCTCGACTTTTATATAATTATGATTTTGGCCCCTACATTTTTTTAATTTCTATTTTTGACCCTAAATTTTTCGGTAATTACATTTTGACCCCTGTAATTTTTCTGGAATCGCAATTTTACCCCCTGATATTTATGAAAATTGTAATTTTACCTCCCAAGCTTGCTGTTATTGTATTTTAGGCTTTAAATGTGGCTGGAATTCTGTTTTAGTCCTTGAATGTGGCTGGCATTTGCAATTTGGTCCCTCACATTGCTGGAATTTTTGCATTTTTGGCCCCAAACTTGCTGAAATTTTATTTTTGGCCCCTTATTTTTGCTGAAAATTGCATTTTGGCCCTTATACATTGCTGGAAATTCTATTTTTGCCCTAGGATATTGCTGGAATTTTGCATTTTCGCCCCTCAAGTAGCTAGAACTTGAATTTTAGCCTTGAATGTTTGCTGGAATTGTATTCTTTACTATCCAAGTTTGCTGGAATTACATTTTAGCCTTAATAATTGCTGGAAATTTTATTTTTGCCCTAGAATGCTTGCTGGAATTTTATTTTTATCCCTCCCAACCTTGCTGGAATTTTATTTGAGTTATTATACTTGCTGGAATTTTATTTTTGGCCCCCTATTGTCGCTGGAATTTATATTTTGGTCCTTTATGTTGCTGGAATTTGTTTTAATATCTCCATTAATTGTTAGAAATTGTATTTTTGTCTTTTATTTGTTGCTAGAATTTGTATTTTAATACTTATAGTTGCTGGAATTTTATTTTTAACTCTTTTATATAGCTGAAAATTGCAATTTGACCCTATACATTGCTGTAAATTATGTATCATTTAATGACCTTGCTGAAATTATATCTTGGCCTTAAGTATTGCTGGAAATTTTTATTTTTGGGCATTAGACTTGCTGAAAATTATGTTTTAGCCTTAAATTTGTTGTAAACTATGCCATTACCTTAATTAGGGTTTAAAATTGTAACTTTACCTTTTTGCTTGTTGCAAATTACAATTTTTACTCTAGAATATTGCCCAAATTTCTCTTTTAATCCAAATCTTGTGATATTTCATTTTTGCCAAAAAAAATTATTAATTAAAATTAGTTAAGTCCTCAAAGCTTTAAATTATTTCTTTTCACATTTCTTTATTTATTTATTTTATCAAATTTATAATTAATATTCTAAAATTGGGTCTTGTTAGTCTAATTAATGTTCAAATTAGTTTCCCTATTTCCTTTTTAGTTATTTTGATAATTTTCATTTGGGTGTTAAAAATTTAAGTATGTATTATTGTGTTTTATCTTCTACTATTTTTTTACTTATTCATTTTCTTTGTTTTACTTTATTTATTTATGCACTTATTTATTTCTACTTAAACAATTTTCATTCTTTTCTACATATTTAATTATTATTATTTTAATTTTGTCTATTATTGCTATAGTTGTTTGAATTATCATAGCATGTTCGTGGTGATTGGTATGGAATTATTTAATTAGTAGTTTATTTATTAAATAGTGGTATTTTTAACATGTTTGCTCATTTAGTAGCAATTTGTACCGAGTTCTCGAACGGGAGGTACCTCGATTACCCTTCCAATGTCTCTTTATGTGCTCATATGTGCTCCTATGTGTTTTTCCATATGTTTTTCTTATGTACGTCTTTTTTATAATTTTTATTCATGTGTGAGTATTTAGTTATGTCATATTATTTACTTGAATTTAATTTTGTAATTATTCAAAGAAATGTAATAGATAGGTAATATTCTTTTTAGCAAAATTTTTTTTTGTATTTAGATAGTTAATGTAATGGATAGTTTATGTTTTATCTATTTAATCAAAGCCTATGTATTTAGATAGAAAGTGTAATAGATAGGTTAGATAGGATATTTTTTATTCATTTTCCATTTTAGATTGCAAGTAGGCTTCTCCGGTGTAATAGTTAGGCTTTGTGTGCTATGTGCTTATGTGTTTTATTTGCTTTTCTTTAGGACTTTGCATCTAGAATATCATGCTTATATGTTATGTGCTCCTATGTGCTATTATTGTAGACACCAAATTTTGACATACCTTTTATAAAAGTATGCGTATTACTTTATTTAGGGGTTATTGCGATTTTCGGGGGCTAATTATAATTTTTGTGTATATTACGTCTAATTTGTCGTTATCAGGGGCAAAATGGTAATTTCACCATGTAAATATTAGTTTATTTTATTTTATTTCCTAAATACAGGATTTTACTATTTTTATCATTATTTATGATTTTAATGATTTTTAGGAGTCATTCATCATTTATTTAAAATTTTAGCATTTTTAATTCAACGGCACGTTTTCCAATGCGCTATTTTTATGAGAATTTTTAAGTGAAAAATTTTATATATGCATTTTGAATACTCATAAATTTTCTGTAAAAATCTCATAATTTTTAGATGTCGTTTAGTATTTATTCAATTTTTGTTTTTTTACCAAAAGGCACGATTCCCAAGAATGCGTTAATCTTAAAATTTTTGAGTGAAAATTATAATATATGTGCTTTATGTGATGTGTAAAATTTTTGCGATGTTATTTATTAATTTTCATAAATTTTATAATTTTGCCATATTTGGTCACATTTTCCAATGCACTTATTTATTTATTTAATTTAAAAATTTGTTCTTTATGAGAATTATGTGTGTGTGTGTTTTATAAATTTCATGTAAAGAAAATTTTCACGGTTAATTTATTTATTTTTAAGACCATTCGTTATTTATTTTAAATTGTATTTTTTCTAACTTAGAATTAACTTTTTTACACTGAATTTTTTTTTCCTTATTATAATGTTATATTTCAGTTTTAACATATAATTTAAAAGGGGTTCAAGTAGTTTTTACTTTACTTTATTTTATTTTTTCATTTTTCTTTGTTCTTCTTCTTCTTCAAAAAAAAAAAAAAAAAAAGATAATGAACAGCAGCAGCAGCAACGCTGCCATGGCTAATGGCAGCCATGCCTTTTCTCATCATCAACACCATCCCCAACCCATACCTCCTATTACCAACTCCACCTTTTCTCCCATTCTACACTCAATTCACCAGATTTTTAGGGGATTTGTTCATGATTTTCTGGACTCACCTCAACTCTCCTCTCTGATTTTTCTCCTGCAATTCCCTCACTCCCTCTGCCCCTTTCCCCTGCACTCTCACATTCTCCCTCACATCTCCCTCACCAGACACACCTTAAACACACAACCTCACCTCACTCACACTGACCTGCACAAAGCTCTTCCATTCTTCCTCACTCTCACGCCTCACACACAAATTCACACAACCAAAACACACACCTGCACCTTATCTCCCCTGCAGAAACACACACAACCAGACACACACTTGCATACAAGCCTCACCACACAGGCACACAGAACACGCACACACCCGCACATTCAAGCACACATTCACATACACATACACACAGGTTCAGCACACACACAGAACACGCACACAGACACACACAACTCACACGCACCTCACAACCTCATCTGCATACTACCCTCACCACCTGCACACAAACATTACACATACACCTGCAAACACAATTCATTCAAAAAACACGCACAACACACCACACACACATTACACATACACCAGCAAAATTCACATAACATCCATCACCTGCACACAAAAACACCTGCAAACACCAACACACAGCAACGACCCACACACACACACATATCAGCCCACACACACGCACACACCTGCATCTCACTCACAATTGCAGCACACACATACACATCAGCCCACACATACACACACCTGCACAAAATCAGCAGTATAAAAAAAAAAAAAAAAAGAAAGGGGAAAGAAGCCAACAACAACAGCAGCAACACCACCGGCGCGCCTCCACCGCCGACCAGCGCACCGACACCAGACCACCCTCTCCTCTCGGTCCAGGTAAAAAAAAAATTCCCAACCCCTCTTTTATTTTTTTTGCAATTAATAGATGTAGTTTTGTATGTAATTTAGGGTTTTTTTTTCTTTTTCGGACCAAGAGAGAGAGAGAGAGAGACCTGTGAGAGAGAGAGAGAGACGGCCGGGGAAGAGGACAGAATCGGAATCGGGGAGAAGATCAGAATCGGGGGAGAAGAAGGAAAAAAAGAAAAGAGAGAAAAGAAGAAGAAAGAAAGAAGAAGAAAAAAAAGAAAAGAGAGAAAAAGAAAGAAAAAGAAAGAAAAGAGAGAAAAAGAGAAAAGAAAAAAAAAAGAAAAAAGAAAATCTGAAAAAAAGAGAAAAAGAAAATCGGGTAGAAGTAAAAAAAAAAAAAAAAAAATTTAGTGAAACTACGTCGTTTTGACGTAGTTTCACTCAAAACTACGTCGTTTTGGTTAGTTAGTTTTTTTAATTTATTTTTAATTAATAATAGGTATTTATTTTATAGTCCTTATATTTTCATTAATGCTACTGTGGCCCTGGAAATGTTTGACTTGTGCATTTAAATTTCTGTTTATTGTAGATTGACCCCCATAATTTAATTTTCTTTGCAATTAGGTCCCGATTAATTGCATTTAGGTCCCTCAACTTTTAGATAATTATAATTTTGCCCCCCTACGTTTTTAATTTTTCATTTTGACCCCTATATTTTTCGGTAATTACATTCTGACCCCTAGATTTTGCTGGAATTGCATTTTTACCCTCTGATATTTATGAAAATTGCAATTTTGCCTCCCAAGCTTTCTTTTATTATATTTTAGGCTTTAAATGTTATTGAAAATTGCATTTTGGCTCTTATACATTGCTGGAAATTCTATTTTTGCCTTAGAATACTTGCTGGAATTTCATTTTTTATCCCTCCAACCTTGCTGGAATTTTATTTGAGTTATTACACTTGCTGGAATTTTATTTTTGGCCCCTATTGTTGCTGAAATTTATATTTTGGTCCTTTATGTTGCTGGAATTTGTTTTAAGACCTCCATTAATTGTTAGAAATTGTATTTTAGTCTTTTATTTATTGCTGGAATTTTTATTTTTGGGCATTATAGTTGCTGAAAATTATGTTTTAGCCTTTAAATTCATTGTAAACTATGTCATTACCGTAAGTAGGGTTTAAAATTATAATTTTACCTTTTTACTTGTTGCAAATTACATTTTTCACTTTAGAATATTGCTTAACTTTTCACTTTTAATCCAAATCTTATAATATTTTATTTTTGCCAAAAAAGTATTAATTAAAATTAGTTAAGTCCTCAAAGCTTTAAATTATTTCTTTTTACATTTTCTTTATTTATTTTTACCAAAATTATAATTAATATTCTAAAATTGGGTCTTGTTAGCCTAATTAATGTTCAAATTAGTTTCTCTATTTTTCTTTTAGTTGTTTTAATAATTCTCATTTGAGGTGTTAAAATTTCAATGTATGTATTATTAGGTTTTGTCTTCTATTATTATTATTATTATTATTATTATTTATTTTATTTTTATTTTATTTTTGTTGTTCTACTTTATTTATTTATCTACTTATTTATTTTTACTTAAATAATTTTCCTTTTTCTTCCTAAATAATTAATTATTATTATCATTATTTTTTTTTATTATTGCTACAATTGTTTGAATTATCATTAGCATGTTTATAGTGATTGCTCTAGAATAACTTAATTAATGGCTTATTTATTTAAACAATGATGCCTTGATTAAGTTTGTTCATTTTAGTAGCGATTTATACCGGGTTTGCGAATGAGAGGTACCTCGATTACCCTTCCAATATTTCTTTTATGTGCTCCTAAGTGCTCCTATGTGTTTTTCTGCGTGTTTTTTGTGTTTATACTTTTTTATCCATGTGAGAGTGTTTATTTATTTATGCCATGTTACTTATTAGAAATTAATTTTCTGATTATTCAAAGAAATGTAATAGATAGGTAATATTCTATTTAGCAAAATTGTGTATTTAGATAGTTAATGTAATAGATAGTTCATATGTTATCTATTTAATAAAAATCTTATGTATTTTAGATAGAAAATGTAATAGATAGGCTAGATAGGTTACCCTTTTTATTTTTAGATTATAATTAGGCTTCTCCGGTGTAATAGTTAGGGCTTTGCGTGCTATGTATGCTATGTGCTTATGTGTTTTATCCGCTTTCTTTAGGATTTTGCATCTAGAATATCATGTTTATGTGTTATGTGCTCCTATGTGCTATTATTTGCTTTTATGTGATTATTGCTTTAATACATGCTTTATTTATTTACTTGCTTTAATTATATATGTGTATCGTCGCCACACTAGCCCAACGCTAGTTGTGGTTCATTTCGACTTTCTTCGCTAGTCCAATGCTAGCTGAGAATTTTTAGAAAGTAGGCTAGTCCAATGCTAAGCCTTTAGGTCATTTTAGCATTAGGATCATTTTTTTGTGCGCATCTCATGACCATTACACACGCTTTTTTTTTTTCTCTTTTTAGGCCTTTTTCATTTTTGTATAATTTTTATATATATGTTACCACTTACTATCTATTTTTTTAACAAATGTTTAGTACATAACATTTAGATTCCACCACACATAGAATCTTAGGTCATTTGCGTGATTTTGACTAAGAAATAGTCATCTACTCACGTGGGAAGCGATGGCGTACATGTCGTTCCCCCCTCCGTGAGTAGAAACATTTAGTCACGAGTCTATTCGTCTCCCGTACCCGTTGTGTTTGCATTCCCACTTTCTTTGTTCACTTACTATCTATATTACTATTTTCCTTTTCTTTTGCATTCTATTTTCGCACCTAAATTCGTGACTCCGTCGAGGTCTACATTCGGGTTTCGCAACTAATGCGATAATTCCAACTAAACCTCAATGGAACATTTGGTCCCTTAACGATATCCATTTTAGGACTAGATTTGCATTCATATAGTTGCATCCAAATGCGATAAAATTTTAGGGTTATATTAGGAAAATTTAGACTAAACCTTGCAACTAGTTTCGGCTAGGTTGAAAGGGTGCCTTAGGCACGAGCCTTTGCCTTCCCTTTCTTCAATTGTGACTCCCGAACCTTTTTCTCTTGTTTTCAAAGACCTGCAGTCGTCTAAAAGGGTTTTTCTTGTTTTTTCCTATATTTTTTCCAAAAATCATTTCCTTAAAAATCATTCTTAATTTTCTTACATTTTATAAAATATTTTCGGGTGACTTGGTACACCAAAACTCAATACCAAGTGGCGACTCCTTTTTTACTAAAAAACCCTTTTTAGACTCTATTTTCGGGCTCAAAAACCGTCGCATTTCCAAAAGTCCCATTTTAGGCCCTTTTTCTTTTATTTAAAAAAAATAAAATAAAATAAAGCGTTTATTTGTCGCGTTTTTATCAAATCATCCTCTACAAAGCATTTTCTAAAAAATCATTTTTTACAAAAATTTACACGCTTTTTCTTTTTTTCAAAATAAACACAACCTTTTTTTTAGTAACCATAAAATCGCATTTAATTCTCCCTTTTTCTTTTCCGACACATCTATCAACATTTATTTATCATTTTTATTTTTTCTTTCGAAAAATGGGGCGCGACAATTATGTGCTTTTATGTGATTATTGCTTCAACCTATGTTTTATTTATTTATTTGCTTTATTATTATATATGTGTGTACCGTCACCACACTAGTCCAACGCTAGTTGTGGCCAATTTCGGTTTCTTCGCTAGTCCAACGCTAGCGGAGAATTTTTAGAAAATAGGTTAGTCCAATACTAGACCTTTAGGTCATTTTAGTGATAGCATCATTTCTTGTGTGCATTTCATGATCATTACACACACATTTCCTCTTTTTAGGCCTTTTCCATTTTTACATAATTTTCTATATATATTTTATCATTTATTATCTATTTTAACATTTATTTTAGTGCATAATATTTAGATTCCACCACATATAGAACCTTAAGTCATTTGTATGATTTGACTAGAAAAAAGTCATCTACTCACGTGGGAAGCGATGGCGTACATGTCGTTCCCCCCTCCGTGAGTAGAAACATTTAGTCACGAGTCTATTCGTCTCCCGTACCCGTTGTGTTTGCATTCCCACTTTCTTTGTTCACTTACTATCTATATTACTATTTTCCTTTTCTTTTGCATTCTATTTTCGCACCTAAACTCGTGACTCCGTCGAGGTCTACATTCGGGTTTCGCAATTAATGCGATAATTCCAACTAAACCTCAATGGAACATTTGGTCCCTTAACGATATCCATTTTAGGACTAGATTTGCATTCATATAGTTGCATCCAAATGCGATAAAATTTTAGGGTTATATTAGGAAAATTTAGACTAAACCTTGCAACTAGTTTCGGCTAGGTTGAAAGGGTGCCTTAGGCACGAGCCTTTGCCTTCCCTTTCTTCAATTGTGACTCCCGAACCTTTTTCTCTTGTTTTCAAAGACCTGGAGTCGTCTAAAAGGGTTTTTCTTGTTTTTTCCTATATTTTTTCCAAAAATCATTTCCTTAAAAATCATTCTTAATTTTCTTACCTTTTATAAAATATTTTCGGGTGACTTGGTACACCAAAACTCAATACCAAGTGGCGACTCCTTTTTCACTAAAAAAAAACCCTTTTTAGACTCTATTTTCGGGCCAAAAAACCGTCGCATTTTCAAAGTCCCATTTTAGGCCCTTTTTCTTAAAAAAAAAATAAAGCATTTGTTTGTCACATTTTTATCGAATCATCTGTTACAAAGTATTTTCTAAAAATTATTTTTTTCAAAATTTACACGCTTCTTTTTTCCAATAAACACAATCACAATTAACACTTCCTTTTCTTTTTTCCGACATCTAACACTCACATATTCTTTATTTTTCCTTCGAAAAATGGGGCGCGACAGTTTTGTCTACTCCATCCTGAATTAAAATGGCCTCCATGTTAAGCTGCCACATACCGAAGTTGATACCTCGGTCAAAATTTTCAACATAGGCCTTCGTTATCGTCATGTTGGCTATCAATACTTGATCTGGAGTCAATGTTCAGATACTAGTTTGTCAGGATCGAAGCCCTAGGAATTTAATAAAATAAATTGACAAGCCCTTGATGACTATAACAGATGTAACAATAGCCTATGAAGAAAATATAAAATATAAAAAAGCGACACAAAATTTACGTGATTCGGTTAGTGTGACTTATGTCCATGGGTGAATAGGAGTAAAATCTCACTATTATGAAGAAGATTACAAGCTTAGGAGAATACTCCAAAAGCCCAAAAAAAATAATGCAAGGAAACTCAAGATAACTCAAATAATTCAAAGCTCAAACACCAAAACAATGGCCTAACAAGCTTATTGAGCTTTCTTGAGTTGTACAGTTAAATCACAAAACATGCTTTCTTTTATAGAAGCTCAGGGAAGGAAAACAATCTTTCAACTTCCGATGTGGGATGGAAATCACCCCACATGCACCATCGACATGCATCACTGCCTAATAATAATTCTAGTGATAAGTGAATAAAAGATAGGAGACTTTATTGAAAACTTGCACTAGTTTACAAAGGAACTAAACATGGACAAAGTGAATTGATGAGCTTCAAAATTCAAATGTCATTCGACTCATTTACAGCTATGTTTTCAAACTCGGAACGGATCGGTTGGTTGAACTAGTCGGATTAAGAACCGGCTAGGCATCTAGTCTGAGTCAATTAAAAAAATTAGATATGAAAAAAGTCTAACTTCATCAAAATTCGGGTTTGAACAAGAAAAATCGGGTTTGATAGAGAAAAACGCCTAGGTTTTTTTAATATTTTTAGATAGTTATGATTTTTTATGGAGTCGTTGATTTTTTTCACTCTTGACTAACAGTTAAAATTAGGAAAAAGAGAAAAATTAATAGGTATATATATTATATATACCTATACTTAAATATACATACATACATACACATACCTACATACATATACATACCCGCGCACGCACACACTACTTATATTTACGTATTATACACACACTACTAACGTATTTATGACGTCTTTCGGTTTGACCTCAAGTCGACCCCCAGTTTAATCCATTGATCTCTGACCCCCTAAATTCAACTGAATCGACACCTAATATGAGTATGAAAACATAGATTCATAAATTTACCGGTTTGTGGGCAAGCGTTGATTCTATTACTAAGCCAAGAATTACTCGATCAAGTTAGAAAAATGAACAACTCATTTGAAAAGAATGTAAGAATTGTTTCACATGGACTAAATCTATGCATTTGGTGTGAGTTTCAAATGGTTTAGGTCGTACAAATTCCATTAAATTGTTGAAGTAATTCAAAATGCACTCTAAAAAGCAAAACGAAATATGAGCAGGTAATGCGAAAATCAAGCCAAGTTCAATTATGAACTTAACTCAAATTATGTACGTAAGCAATAAAAATGAACTATTCATCTTCATCTGCTTTTTCTTCCTTTTCCTTCTTTCTTTTTCCCTTTTCTGGTTTCATTTTTTTTTTCTTTACTGAACCATCAAGACTAAAGATTAAATTTTACAAGCATGCATGTACAGATTTCTTTTGAAAATCTTTCGAGAGAAAGTAAAGTGAAAGCACAAACTTTCAAGATTACAAGAAAGCACCTTTACAACTCAAAAGATTTTTGTCTTTCCCATTTGTCATGAGTAGGTATTGCATGTTTTACGTGCGTCACTTGACGAATCATATGATGCACTAAAATTAATTACACATCATTAAATAATATAAGGTATAATCTATTATTGCAATGGAATGATTAATTATTAATTATATTACGTAATAATGTACGTGGTGCATTTAATACTTTTTCTATTTATCATGCTACATAGCTACGGCCTATATTGAAGCACGAAAAGACCAAAAAAATTGTACTGTAGCTGCAAAACCGAACCCACTCGAGTACCCCTGACCGTCGACACATGGGCCTAGAGTCAATCAATGTGGGCCCTGTTGTGGTATCCCGTGAGTGACTCTTGGTTGTTTTTTTGACAATGACCCTGTTATACGACCCGTTGCTAGCAAAGTTTGAGTGGACAAGGAGTTTAAAAATAAAATCAATCCTATCAAGTTAAAGAACCCTTCCAAAGAGCAAAAGAGAAATAAAAAGTAAAAAGCTAATTAATTTTTGCAATTGAACTTATTGGCCATTGGTCAATTAAAAAGAAAAAAAAGGAGTTTAGAATATAAAAACATATAGTTTACTTTGTTTTTTTAAATGGACCAATCAATTTGCATGTCAAGTAATGATCACTCTGCTTTAGAAATGTGTTTTTAAGAAATTTCAACTATATTTTTCAGCTAATTTTTTATCTTATATATACGTTTATAAAAAAGAATTACCAAAACAATTGCAATAATATTTTCTCAAAAAAAAAAAACTCCAAAAAATAACTATTCAAATAAAGTAGGTTTTTTTTTTAAACAACTAATGTTATTTGCGTGTATATTGGTGTTAAAATACTATGACCAAGAATTCGATAATTGTCGTGAATTACACGTATGTAGGTAGGTTGTTGGTGTGTCTTTCACATTTGACTTTAAATTTATCCTCATACCATGCTTAAGAAATTAGATTTTGTGTACCTTATGAAGGTTATAAGGATTAAACCACACAATGAATCATGAATGGAAGATTATAATAATTAAAGCATACAATGATGGTAAATATTCCTAAGTCAAAGAATCAAAGTATCTATCTTTTTTTTTTTTTTGGGACAGTTCAAAGTATCTATCTATAATTTGGATCTTGCCATCTGATTAGTTCACCCATACTTTTCTATAATGGTACACACTTGCATTTATTGCTCTTGTTTAATTTGGACACTTTTTAGTTTAATTTAATTTTTTTTAAAAACTAACAATTTAGACTCTACTCAATCCACGCCAGGAACACCAATTAGACAAACCCTTTATTTTGTAAATGAAACAAAAGTCTTACAAATTATATGTTCTTGTAGAGATTTAAACTTTAAATAACTTGATTTTTAGACAAAAACCAATGCAATTTATAAAACAAAATGTTTTGCACTTCTACTCTTACAAAAATTATAATTAATACTCTATTAAGCAACTTAAAATAAAAACTAATATCAATTAGCATCAAAATATGTATTTAACTTATAAATTCGATAGATAATTTTCCCTCTTCATTATAAAATTATGCACCACAACAAATTAGGGTGTTCAATTCAAAGACAAAAAAAAAAAAAATGATGCATTATATTGAAAAAAAATTATTAATTTGAAATTTGAGATTAGAATTATGTTTTGACTTTTATTTTCAAAACCGTTAACAGGCACGCAAAGCTATAGAAACCAAGTAATCATTCGAAAGCTCCTTCTTGATCTCCAAATAATTGATTGGTTGAGAATGTAATAAAATCAAGGCAGATGGTAAAGTTAAAGGAATTGTGATTTTGAAAGTACCATATGCTTCTAATATCACTAAATTACCGGCTCAATCTTACAAATTCCTTTTTTTTTTTTATACTTTCCTTATCCCTAGCATTTTAAGCACGTCCACTCCCTGTATTCACACCAAATCTCATGCAGTGAAGAATGATAATTTGAATATATGTGCGTATCTATAAATTTTGAAATTACAGTGTCTACAATTAGTGATTGTAATAATTTGATTATTTACGAATATGTTCATATTTAAGCTTGTTCGAGTTTTAAAAATTCTTGATCGTATAATATAAAAAATCAAGTTTGAAGGTAAGATTAGACTCATTTAGTAAATGAGTTGATTTCAAACATATTTTGCTAACTATTTGAGTAGGTTAGTGAACACATATAAAAATATAAATACAAATAAATACAACATATATACCTTGCATTTTCCTAAATAAGGTAAATATACACAAAATTGATATCTTTTTACATATAAATTATATTTTTTTCTAAAAAAAAAATGGTTAGCATCATTTTTTTGAATCTGAACATCTTTAGAGAAATAAAAAAATTGAGCAACACTTTGTATTTGTTCAATAAATAAATAAATTCGAACTCTATTCACATAATTCATGAACAGAACTTGAACATTGAATATTGAGCTTGATTCTACTTGTTAAAAACTCTACCCATAATGCTGAGAAAAATTACAAAAAAATAACAACAAAAGCTACTTTCAAATTTCAAATTTGCTTTTGTTTTTACCATTAACTAGAATGAAACAAAGTTTGAAGTCACCACTCACATCACATGCTCAATTTGCTCGTATACTACAAACGAGTTTGAGTACGAAGGACACTAAAAAGACTCCAAAGCTGTCAGAGAAATTTAACAAAAAATAAAAATCTTGTCTGAAGCTTCAAATAACGTTAACCCCCGAGTTGACCTTTTGATCGAGGCGCGGATCAAAATTATGTACGAGATTACTCTTCTAGATAGACAAGATTAGACAGAAGGTAGATCCACCCCCCACACAAACGAAAGCCAAAACATGTAAAAAAGTTCCCTTTTCACATTTGATTGATAGTATTAAACATTATTCACCACCACTAGTAAAACTTCTGCCTCTGTCAAAACAACCAAAACCCATTTTTTATTTTCAGCATTTTCGTTTTTGGAAGCGGCTTAGGAAACCCAGCATTTTTCATTGAGGTAGAGAAAAGGGTTCCTTTTATTTTTCTCAAATGTGCCCACCATTATTTCAATTCAGCTGTTTTATATAGTTATTTATCAGCCAGATGATCTATGTAGATCTATATTTCTCATTTGCTGAATTGTCTCAACTGGGCTTTCCTTTTACTTAGCTGGATCAGTGTACTAATATTTTTGTCTTCTTCTCGTGGGAATTTTTTCAGTTTTAGGTGAATTGTGAAGAAGATGAGCTGGCATAGTTAATGAAGTTTGGAACTTTAACTGAATTTTCATCACTGTTGCACCTATTATCTAGTTTCTTGACGAGGGGTAGTTTTGTTTTTAGTTCATAAGTTGAGGGATTGTTGATTGCTCTTGAATTATGTGTTTGATTAGTTAAGGGAGCAATTAAATTCAGTCTGTATCAGCTTATCTAATTAAAGAAATTGAGCTATTTCAAATTATGTTTTCGGTTTCGAGTTTCTGTTTGAATAGCTGAGATGTTTCATAAATGGAAGAAAAACTAAAAACTATTGATAGCGCTGGTAATTGCTGCTTACTATTACTATTTTTAAGAAAATTGATTTTGCAGATAATAAAGTAGTACTTATTATCATCAAAGAGGTCATCATTCTGCACTAGTAAAGATCTGTGTAATACAGACCTAAATATGTGTAGGATTATTGCATTCTTTTTTGTCTTATAGAGTGTTTTGAATTTGGCATTTGGTACTTATTAGTATCCTGTTTAGTAGTGTTAAATTTTTCCTCTAAATCTCATAATTGTTTTAATGATTTTTATTTTGCTTTTCAGGTGCAAAGTGAGGAGGGTATGGTATGGGAAGATCACTTTTTTTTTTCATCGCTTATATCTAAGAAATAATCTTGTGCAATTGGATGCTTTGAGGTGGCAGAGAGCTTTCTTTTCAACGGTTAGTATTTAGTTTGTGGGATGCGTTATGACATATAAGGTTGACAATATGGTAGATGTGAAGTTAGAGACTCGTGTTAGGGGTCGCTGTTCATTCATGGCATTTCATGCCATATGGTTGCATTAAATCATTGCGTTGTCTATGCAATAGTAAATGATAAGCAGCTTTCATAACTTTCAATGTGCTATAACATCCCATGCTCACAGTGTTTTAAGAGAGAAGATATGTTGTGATGCTGGTTGTATTCTGCTGATAGTTCGCATAGGCAACTTTACAATTAGGGGCTTGGTCTTTGCCTTAAGAGCAATGTCTGGACCGTCAGATATAAAATAAGCCAATGAATGACAATGGTGATGAGGACTGGAAGAACTATTACAGTGCAATGACACTGATGTCTAAATATAGAACTGAACTGAGCAAGCTGCTTCATGCTCAAGTTGTTGAGTGCAACACTATTTAAGGAACAGGATTTTGCCTTGATGACATAGCACTTAGGAAACGGGAAAAGTTTTCATTTCTGACATCTTGGCTAGAAAAAAATTTTAGCAGGACTTTAATTATATCATGAATCTAGAAAGATCATTAACATATTTATTTGGGAAATATTTCTAGCCGGACATCGAGTCTTTTCAACATTCGGCAAACCAGAGAATGCCACTCTCATAGCAAAATTTAATAGGGCGGATTCAAGTTTGTATGGGAGAATGTGTGAAGTCACGTGACATATATGTAAAAGGGATAGTGATGCTGAGGCGTCCACTCGATAAGCCGGGCATCATATACAATTATGCTCCCTCCGTTCTATGACGGGTTATTTTCTTTTTAATGGTTTGTATTTGTAAAAGCCCTTTGACAGAAGTTCTTTTCTTGTTGTGAAGGTTAATTATCAAAAGAAATGCTTCTTTCTAACCAAAGACCAGCATTATTTTTTGCCTAAGCCCATGAGTATACAAATTTGAGAATCCAATCCTTTCCGTTTTCATGGTTTAGATAGAAGAAATTACAAGTATACTCTGTGCACCCTATTAAATTGACAAGACATCCAATATCGGTGAGTCATATTAACATTTATTCATGAGAAACAAGCAGGCAGGGATCAGCTTACATCACAGTCTACTGCATGTTTTTCTTGCTCACACTATTTAGCTAGCATGAGCCACTAAATGGTTAGTACAAGAACATGTCTCTAGTGTTTCTCTTGTTAGAAATAAATAGTTAGGCACAAGGCCAAATATCTCTTTGTTAAAAAAAAAAGTGAGCATAAGATCCTATATCATGTTTCCTTGGAGTACATTTTTCCATTTAAGAGTATCTATTCTATTCCCTTTTCCTCTAATTTGTATCTTTTCCAGAAACATTGTCTTTTGGTTTAAAAGTTTTTTATTGATACTTTGACTTGCTTTCTCTCTCTGGGGTTTCTTCATTAGTTCTTGTAAGATAAAATGAGAAGCCAGTAGTAATGCTAAATCATTTATATCACTTGCTGCAGGTCTGAATTTGAAGAGCTAAAACTGCTATGACAATGGGTGTATCGGGGAAATGGATTAAAGCTTTGGTTGGTTTGAAGAAGCCAGAACGATCACAACCTTCAGAAAAGGATGAAAATGTAAGTACTTTTCAAATCCTCAGGTGCTCCATGGGCAGTGGGGTGGAAGGACATCACACAGAGAAACTAAGGAAGAAAAGCAGAGAAACAGAGAGACAATAGGTAAATAAGGAACATAAAAAAGAAGAAAAGAGCAAATGTGGCACGATATATACCTGTTTCTGCCAACTACCACCAAATTGGGAGACAACGGATAATGTACTAATGCGTGATATGCATGTCACAGAGTTTGACCACTCGTACATACACAGATGGTATTTATTATCCATATCCTATTATTCTTCTACAAATGAGGAATTCATGTTTTGAGTTGTTATTTCCCACTGCCAATCGTACATGTCAGAGAATTTAGAGTGAACAACAAAGAACCTAGCTGGAGCATGGATATTCTGAAAGCAAAACTACGTTTACAAATTACACAATTTCTAAGACTTCCTTTCATGTCATCTTTTAGTTGCCTTTTTAATCCTTGAACAGCATTTTACAAGCCTTCCGTGTGCTTTCTCAGTCAGTCATGGATATTCTAAAAAAATAAATGTTTCAGAGGTTTGGCACAACTGGGAAGTTTTGGCACCGGAGAAAGCATTCTGTTGAAATTGATACCTACATACTTCATGACGAATTGAATCATGATGGTGCAAGACCAGCTGAAGATGCCAATATACCTTCAATTTCAGATGTCACTGGCACCCCTTCTAGTTCAGTTCAAGTGACAGATGCAGCTCAAATTCAATACAGCAGAGAAGAATGGGCAGCCACCCGCATTCAAACAGCTTTTAGAGGATTCCTGGTACTTGTTGCATTTTCTTTTCTCTTTTTACAATTTGTGCTTATGTTCCCAATATACTATTTTGTTGATCTTTATTTCTTTCAAAGATCAATAGAAGATTTTCTGCTATACATATTCTAGATTCCTTCCCTTATCTCTACAATTATCTACCTTTGCATGCAGAAATACTCTAATCGGAATATGATGGTTAACCCGTCTTAGGACTACCAGTCGATTATACATTTTTTCAGGATTCTAATTAAGAAAACCATGATAAGATATTAATAATTGGTATTTGTAACGGAATATGTATCCTGTGTACAGGCACTTGTAGCAAATCAAGGTGTATCATTACACTGTTTTGTTTGCTGCTGAGGTTCCCTTTTACATAGTCTTAGCAATTGAAAAGTATATGCACATCTAATTCGAGTGCATAAGAACTTAAAAACCTGAATGCTTTATAATTTCCTAATACCGACCTCTTTTTTTTTTTTTTGTTGTGGAGTGCACTTGTTAAGGAACTTCCACTTGTTGCTCGTCTTGTATAATAATTTTGTTATTGGTAAATGTTTCTTAATGCAAGAATTGTGTCCTTGTGTTCTACTTTGAAAGTTTGATTACATGCAAAAAGTTTCGCTGATTATTTTCAGGCTAGACGAGCTCTAAGAGCCTTAAAGGGATTGGTGAGACTTCAAGCCCTAGTTAGGGGCCATGCTGTACGAAAGCAAGCTGCAATCACTCTCCGTTGTATGCAAGCTCTAGTTCGAGTTCAGGCGCGTGTCCGAGCAAGGCGTGTTCGTATGGCACTCGAAAATCAAACAGACCAGCAGAAACTTCAACGATTTGAACATGACACTCGTGTTAGGGAAATAGAAGTATGCAGGATCTAGATGCTATCATTTCATAATGTTTTCTTGGTCATTTATCATTGTTTATGCAAAAGTGAATGAATAATGAGCTTACGTTAGCCATTCTATATATTTTCCACAATGATTAGCTGATGTGGTATCACATCTATAACATTGTGATATCTCAATTGGCTTGGTTATTAGTGTTGACTTGACTTTTCTTTACTAGTTTGGGAGCTGAGAGTATAGATATTGTACATTCTGTACATTATACTTTATGTTAGAGTGACATATTAGACAAGAGAGATTACAATGGAATGGGGAACAAACAGATTTCAGCAATATGTCTGTTGTCTGATTGTTTATGCATCTTAGAAGACACTTTTGTCACACTATCAATGTTTCTTGTTCAAAAAATTTGAAATTGCTGGATGCCTGTACTATCTTTGCAACCACCACAGCTTTACTACTAAGTATATTTTATTTTTTCTAATTTTCTTTTGCTTTGATGCACTTATTGATTTCTTCTTATTGCATTGATTCTTACACAGGAAGGGTGGTGTGATAGTGTTGGATCTGTTGAAGACATTCAAGCCAAGTTGTTAAAAAGGCAGGAAGCTGCTGCTAAACGTGAAAGGGCAATGGCCTATGCTTTGGCTCATCAGGTGATATAATTTTCACCTCTAGCATGTAGAAACAATGATTCTCTATGACTATCTTTACAAAAAATACGGACAAGCATTAGATTAATGAAAATTTAAATAGGAGATACAATATCTTGATGCGTTAGATTTCCAAGCTTAGTCTAGCCGTCTTTGGATTCTGATGCTGGTTAATGGTTCATGTGTGGTGCACCATTACTCAATTTCATGTGTGCTAAGAGCTCCTTCTAAAAATACTCTCAGAGCTCCTTCTTGATGTACTCTCAATGTTCTAAAATGAATGTCCTAGACTGATTCAATGTGTGCAATCTGGTTGGGGCATGTACACTAATAAAGAGATGAAAGTGTATAAAGGTTTTAGAGGAAAGCATGAAACATGTACTTTTCAAGATGATAATTAATTCAAACTTGATCTAGTTTTGGAATCTTTGGTCATGACTGTTGTTTTGTATAATTGAGTTGGTATCTGTGTAAGTGCACTGTTTCATCTTGCACGCTACTATTATTAGCCTTCAGATCAGTTGACTAAACGTTGACTGTTGATTGGACCATGAGTGATACTTGATCGTTGACCATTGAATAAAGTTGACTTTGACCATTGATCGTTGACTTTAACTGTTGATCAAAATTGACCAATGTCTTCCTAAGTAATTTTGGCATTTTCATTCCATTTTGAAGTCCTTTTTTTCAAACTTTTGTCTCTATTGTGATTTTTGGTTTGATCATGGTGACTAGCACTCCAAAATTCGAACTTCCAATGTTTGATGTAAAATGAATTTCACACTTTAGTAAAGTATCATTAAGAAATGGTTTAGTGTAACAAAGCCTTAGTTACTACGATGCGGAGAGAGCACTGATGATAATAAGTAATAACTCTTGCAGAGGAGATCAAGTGTTAGTAGTATAGAGTCTTAAGCAAGGGAGGAGCTTGAGAAAAAGAAGAGATGCTTTATGTGGAAGCTCAAAGTCCAGAGATTTGATAGAGGTGGATTACCATTATTGTGGAGAGATTGGTAACATACAGAGATGTTGCTTAAAATCAAGAGGATTTGAAGAGTTTGATGCATTTGTAAGAGAAGACAAAAGGAAAGTTGAAAATTGGAAATAATGTTGAAGATTGCACCAATGTGATTAAGGACAACAACAGTGATTTCCTCTTGGAAACAAATGATAGTGTTGGTGATGGTTCGACTGAGAGTAAATCTTATTGGGTGTTAGATTTTGCTACTTCCGACCATGTTGCAGAGATAAGTTCATGTTTGATACTTTGTGCATTGAATGGAGATCTTGACCATATCAAATTGGGGAACAAAGAGAAATTGAAGCGTGAATATGTTAGGACTGTTCACCTAAAGTTCCATGATGGTATCATCAAGATTGTTTGAGATGCGAGGTACATTGTACATTCCTACTAGCGGTGTTGATATAATTTTCTTGGGCGAGTTGATATCACATGAGTACAACTATATTGGTATTGGTAAGTGGTGAAAAGTATATACAGGTAACAAGTTATTATTCGAGAAAAGAAATATGGGAAGAATATTTGTTACTTGGATGGATATACCATGCACGTGAAGCCTAAAAGCAAATGAGCCAACAAGATCAAGGAGTGAGTGAGTTTCGTTAAAGACGTGAAGGTTTGTGAAGTTTCGCCTAGAGGGAAGTACAAAGTGAAGTTGAAGGATCCCTCCAATTAATTTGGGAGGGGAAGATTATTGGGTTAGGATCCTAATTATTGGAGGGTCTAAGTCTAAGTTTTTGTAAACCCTATAAATATAAATATTTATAGTGTAGGTATGAGCGGGAAAAAATATTGAGAGCAATTGTGAGACGGCTAGGGTTTTCTCTTAGGACGTGTGAAAAAGAGAATCTCTAATGAGGGGAGTTTGAGAGAAAAAAGTGAGGAAGATAGAGCGTTAAGCAATTATACTTAGTGAATTTTTCTTCTCTTCTCTAACCGTGGATGTAGGCTAACTGTCGAATCACGTAAACCTTGTGTTGCTTATCTTTGAGTGTGTTTGATTGTTCATCGCGCGTAACGTTCCACTACTCAAGAGGGGAGGGGGATTCTCACAGTTGCTCTCTGGTAGACGTCTCACAAAGGCTTATATGATTTAGGCAATGCGCTAGTAATAGCAACATTTGCTCTTAATCTTGCAAATGGTCTCTTGCATTCAACAATTGACACCTATGTTTTAGGACTTGGATTGGGCATTGACTCGGTCAAGGTCAGGGGTCAGAGGTCAATGGGTTCGACTAGGGGTCGATTCGCGCTCAAACCGGATGACATTATAAATACGTCATATATATATTTAAATACAGGTATATATATTATATATATCTATTAATTTTGTCTTTTTTTTTCAATTTTAGTTGTTAATCAAGAGTTAAAAAAGGTTAAAGAGTCCAAAAATAATTATAGATAGTCAAAAATATTAAAAATTTTGGTTTTTTCGAGTCAAAACCGGTTTTTTACTGGTCAAACTGGTTTGACCTTTTTTTAAAATCCGGTTTTGACAAGCAACTCGGATCGGATGCTTGACCAGTTTTCGGTCCGACCGGCCGGTCCAGTCCGAGTTTAAAACATAGATTGACACAGTAACTAATTAAAATTTTTAATATGATCATGGAGATTGACTGCCTTGTCCATCCTTAGTGTATACTATTCCATCTTCAAGCAAAGTCTACTCGTCAATGAATTTGATGCATAAATGCGTTCAAGTTTGTCCAACAAAGCCTTTGGTGAAGTCTCATTCAACACATTGAATTTAATCTGAGGTGCCAGTGCAAGGCGAATCGTGCTCTTTGCTTTTTTGTTGAATTTTCTTGCTAACTTCATCTTTCATGTTTGCTGGTTTCTCTTCTAGTAAGGCATGATCGAGGTTTTGTTGCACCAACCAATCCTCAATGACACTTTGATAAAGTGTAAAATTCATATTATCATCAAGCATTGGAACTTCAAACTTTGCAGTAATAGTCACCATGATCAAACAATCTTGCGAAGTTAAAAAAAAAAAAAATACAATAGTGATCATAGAGATTGAATTGAGAAAACAAACTTCAAAAATGGAATCAGAATGCCAAAATTACTTGGGAAGGCCATTGGGCAATTTTGGTTAACGTTCGAGGTCGATGGTTAACAGTCAAAGTCAACTTTGATTAACGGTCAATAGCCAAATTAACAGTCAACAGTGAGTTAACGATTTGGTCAATGGTCAATGGCTTGGTCCACTGATTTGACAGCTAATGATAGTAGGGTAAAGATAAAACAGTGCACTCTTACAACAATACAACTCCGCAATCGAATCCAATGGCTCTGATCAAAGATTCCTAAACCAGATCAATGTCTAAGATTAAAAATCACGCGATCTCACCACACTTGCTTATTTGGCCTCCAGAACAACACCTAGCCTCACCCAAGATGAAGGCGACAAGTGTGCTTCGCTTCGACTAAATTCAATGACGATTTTTTGTGAGTAAGCGGATTTTAAAGAACTCTTTCTGCTGATGGTAGAATTTGATGGTGACGATTACCAAAGGTGCACAAACTACGATGCCTAAATTCTGAATATTTCCTCGGAGGGTGAGGAAAATTCCAGCAACAAAATATGACTTTTTTTTTTTTTTTTGTAGAGGACAGATCGACAAATGTAGAATCTAATGGTATAAGCACCTTCCCTTCACGCTCTCTCTCTCTCTCTCTCTAACTCCATCAAATCAAAAATCTCTTTCTTACCCAAAATAAAAATGAAAACTTCCAATAAAAAACCACGCTCTAATACTAGTTGGATTGTGGAACATCGCGTGGGATAAGCAATCAAACACAGTCAAGATAAGTGACACAAGATTTACATGGTTTGGCGATGAGCCTAATGTTCACGGTTGGAGAAGAGAAGAAAAATCCACTTTGAAAATATGAATAAAATTGCTCAACATTCTACCTTCCTCACACTTTTTTTATTTTTATTTTTTCTAGCCTCCCCTTTTTAGGGATTCTCTCCTCCAAACGCAAAACCCTAGCTATCTCACAATTGCTCTCTTCTTTCTCTCTTTCTCCTCGCCTTGCACACACATGCACTATATATACTTATATTTATAGGATTTACAAAGACTTGGACTTGAACCTTCCAACAATAAGAGCTCTCCAACTAATTCAGGAGGGGAAGATTATAAGGTTAGGACCCTCATTGTTGGAGGGTCCAAGCCCAAGTTTTTGTAAACTCTATAAATATAAGTATTTATGGTTGAAGGACCCAAGCCTTGGTTTTTTGTAAACTCTATAACTATAAGTATTTATAGTGTATATGTATGTGAGAGAAAAAAAGAGAGTGAGACAGCTAGGTTTTGAGAGAATATTTAGTAAGGTGTATTTACTAATAGTAATTAGAGAGAAAAAGTGTGAGGAAGATAGAATGTCAAGTGATTGTGCTCATATCTTCTCTTCTCTTCTCCAACAATGGATGTAGGCTAATCGTCAAATCACGTAAACCTTGTGTCGCTTATTAGCATATTTGATTCTTCGTTCGACGCGATTGGAATCTATTTGCATGAATGATGAAAAGATGGATCATCTCTCCTAGCCATTTGCGTCAAAAGTTTGGAGGAGTGTTGGAATCAACGTGACAAAGTAAATGCTTATTTTGATGCAAAATTTGGCAATGCCCAGGAGGCCCATTGGTACCCAGCA
Organism: Mitragyna speciosa; assembly: GCA_024721245.1. NCBI lineage: Eukaryota > Viridiplantae > Streptophyta > Magnoliopsida > Gentianales > Rubiaceae > Mitragyna > Mitragyna speciosa. The sequence continues at coordinate 14,320,024 of CM045563.1, read as the reverse complement.
GAGGGTGAGTTATAGAGACATAAGCGTAGTACTTTATACTTGTTCAACCGTCTCCTTGGAACTTTGATCTGCTACTTTGAGAGGGAGCCTTTAATTTGCTATTACAGGTCCTCATTTGGAATTTTTCAGACTTCAAACTACTTGACCTTTTTTTAAATTTTCTCCAGATACCAGAAAATTTCATTCGTTGAGCAACTTCAGAGGAATGTTTCTTATAGTTAGAAAGACTGATTATGGTCCATAGTTATTTTACTGGCTAGCATAAATGCACTCAAGATAGTTCTAAATGAAAGGTAGCGCTTGGACTTGTTTAGGTTCAATTTGGGAAAAATTTTGGAAAAATGTTTTGCAGGATTTTCCATCTTAAGTGTTATTTTCATTCAGAGAAATCTTATTAGAAAGTGCTGCTTCCATGTTAATTTCCATCCATTCCTCTCAGAAATTACGTGTTACTGATAGATGTTTTTTGAAGGTTCAAACGGCCTGCTTGCTTCTAAATTGCTGTCCATTTCTCCCAGGAAACTTTACTTGGATGCAAGATATGTCTGTTAACTTCTAAGAAATTATAAGTAATGTTATCCAAGCTCTTCCTAAGTTGTGTCAGTCCACAAAACCTTTGAGAGGATAGGGTGCAGTTTAGGTTGTCTGAACTTCCTGCACCCTGGATCTATTTTTTCCTTTTTACGGAACTTGAGCGTTCTGATATCTTATTTATAACACTTTAACTCTGTAAGCTTTTGGATGAAAACTTTTGGCTCAACATTGATTTGTGAGCCTTTTAAGCTTCTTAAGTCGCCACTTACTCTTTTAATCTCTTAGAGCCTCAATTATAGAGTGTAATGAAACTGCAGCGTTTCATTGCTTGAAGAAGAAGAATTCAGTTAGAGAATGCTGAGGTGGCGTGATGAGCTGGATTAGTAGTTAGTCAGTTGTCAAGGAATTAGTTGGCTGAATATTTTGCATTCACGTGGCTTAGTAAAATAAATAGAGTAGAGAGCTCATTCCAGTGAGCATCTGACAATTGTGCTGTAATTCAATTCTTCTCAACCAATAATATTCTCTCGATCTCTTTTGTTCCTTAATTCTCTTCCTAATTCTCTGTTTCTTCCTTTTGCTGTTCTTCATTCATTCAATTAATCCAATTACTGGTCTAATCTCCCTTAGAATTATAACATAGAGTAGTCGCTAGTGAATCCTAACTGCATTTGATTTCTTAAAGCTAGATTAAAATACTTGAACAACTTTTAGCCATAGAACTTTTGCCTGTCATCATCAAAACTCAATGATTATAAGCTTTGAGTTTTCTTCTTCCCATTTGTCATACTCTTCTCAATCTGCCCCTCTTCATTTTTTGGTTTCGGATTCCGAAGTAGTACTGTTTACTTGTGAATCACCTAGGATGTCGGTTTGTGTTTGTTTTCTCTTATTCTTTCTAAATTATGTTGTATTTTTTTCCGCTGTGGCTTTAATAGTATCATTTTGTCTGTTGCAGTGGCAGGCAGGATCAAGACAGCAGGCAACACGAGCTGGATTTGAGCTGGATAAAGCCAATTGGGGCTGGAATTGGTTGGAGAGATGGATGGCTGTTCGTCCTTGGGAAAACCGCTTTTTAGACATTAATCTGAAGGATGAGGTGACACTTCATGAGAATGGATCAACTGAAGGAAAAAACAGATCAAAAACCCTGATAAAATCTACTGGCAAGAAAACAATGACTTCAAACCATCCTAATGAGAAAACACGCCTATCTTGTTCAAATGTTAATTTGAATCAGTCAAATGAGAAAATAGCTACATCTCAATCTGATGACTTCAGCTCTTCCCCTAATAGGTTGGGTACAGTGCAAGATACTCCGACGACAGTTTCTGTCAATCCAAAGGTTAAATTAGTTCATGAAGATTTAGCTGAAGGAGCTAGTTCAAAGCCCATTGTTATTTCAAGGTCACACAGCAATCCTACAGAGAGATCAACACAGTCAGATAAGCCGGGAAAAAAGAGGCAGTCTCTGCCTAGTGGTCCGTTTTTCTCTCTCCAATGCAGCTTTTGTACCCTCTTTAGTATTTTCTCATTGATGTGGTAAATGGAGCATTCTGCTTTTTCCATTGGTAATCTAGAACTGTAGTTGTCCTTTAACACACACACCCTCCCTTGAAAGAGAAAAAACAACTACAAACGCTACAAAAGACTAAAGCTGCATGCATTTTCAGTTCTGCAAGGCTTTTTGAAGGTTTGATGACGTGATACACAACAAAATAAACCTCCTGCAATATTTGCTAACATATACTGGTTATCCTGGGGTAGAAGAATATCAGATAGAAACCATTTGTTTGTATTTGCAAGCTACACCAACCAACTTCCTTTATGAATTTGTAATCTTGGAATTCCATGAGGAGGTCAATGTAGATCTATTATGTTATTCCTCTAGGATTCTTGGGCTGTCCTTTTTTTTTTTTAATAAAAAAAAAAATCCTTGACCTTGTTATTCTGTTATTCAATTTTTTCAGGCCAAGGTCTTAGCCCTCAAACAACTAGGCAACCTAGTCGAAATGCCGTCAAAAGGAGTCCCATGGTACAGAAGCCATTGAAGGATAGATCCAAAGCAAATGGCAGTGATCTAAAGCCTACAAAGTCAGATGCACAGGCTGTGGATTAATAGCCTTCGAAATCTGATTGGACATGCAACTCGTCCACTGTAGTTCTGCCTGAGTCTGTATATAGTGAGCGCCTCTCTGAAGGAGATTCTTCGACAGTGCTTCAGTTCCTCGTCTGGCAATCTCATCAGTGCAGGATTGGAAGACGGTTTATTACAGGAATAAACCTCGTTAGAGCTTATTAGAGCTGTTGTAATAGTTAATCATTACGGTCCTTTTCTATATCGGCTATTAGCTTTTCTTTCATGGCTTCTGAGCTGCAAGTCCTGAGTTTTGTTCATATGTTGTGCAGCCTTGTTTTATTCTTCCACCGTAGAAAGCTTGTCAAATTATTCTTTTAACTCAATTTATTCATGAATTGCATTTATTCATGAAATCAGACTCTAGAACAGCTGGGTTGAAAGGGTATAAGTTTTAAGTGCAAAATTTATTCAGTTAAAAATAATAATTTATTTGTTGAATGTTAGATTGATCTATGTTTGAATGACTACCGGCCAGTTCTCTATAGTGCATAACTTGGTTCTATAGTTAGGTCATAAGATGATGCTTGCGTCAGGAGGCAAGTCCGTGGCCTGTTGTGTATTAACGTTGCAATTTCATCTGTTGGAGATTCAGATGGTTCGCTGATCTCTAATCCATCTCCTCTGTCCCTGAAATCTTGAGGTAACTGCAGTTTCACAATGGTAAGCTTGCTTAACTTTTGATGCTCGAGCATTCCTGGTGGAGTTCAAGACCACAAGGAAGGATCCTTGAAGACGCTACGATTAGCGACTCAATGGTATTATATGAATGTCAAGGCAACTAAGTGGAAGGTCTTGGCATGGTGATGGTGCAACGCTTTTACCGTTTTGATGTGCAAAATTGTGAATTACCGTGTAGTGCCTTGAGTGCCTTGCTAAACTTGTTTCTACTTATTGTTACGTGAAGTGGTGGCTGCCAAAATACTAAATCTGCAGAAGTAAAACATAACATTTGGAATTCCACCCAGCAAATGACTGTAACAAGTCTGCTTTTTGTTTTTTTCAACTAACAATATCTATACTACTACTATTATGCTCCAATCTATTTCAGAAGAGGGTCTAACCAGGTAGAAGAGGGGCTAGAGGGAGATAACCCCATCTCCGGACCAGTCAAGTGCAACGGCCTTTTAGATTGATAGTGTAAGAATTAGAACCCCTAATTTGCAGCATCAAAAATCACTCAAGTGCAATATGAAGATTTTCCACGGGTTACTCGTCTTAATTCTACTATTCATCAATGCCATTCTTGGATTCTCTTGCATTGTCCTTCACTTTTTGCCCCTCTTTCAGGATGGGCCTTTCTACCCAAAAAAAAAAAAAAAAAAAAGGAAGAAGAAGAAGAAGAAGAAAGCGCAGTACATAAGTTTTACTTTCTAACTGTACTCAGTCTTCAGTCCTCTGTTGGAATCTGTATTTACTCAAACTGAAATATTCAATTCGAGATAGTAAACAGTTGTTGACGTGAAACTGCGTTTTGATCCAGCAAAATAGACACGTACAGTGGTGTCATATGGAGTTTTTCTTGGAATGGACCGGTCGTAGTTCATATCTGAGTCATTAAGGCGCTATAGAGTTCATCAAAATTTAATGGTTCAAATCTGAACCGTTAAGTTTACGGTGAAGCTCATGAATTCGTGTCATATGAGTCACTCTTCTACATACGATGGCGTTGCAGAGGAAATTCGCTGATAAAACAACTCCAAGAAGTATTTTCCATTTGAACAATAGAATATACTTTTCAAAGATGGCATGTTATCCTCTATTTCCATTTGCACACTACTTGATGCTTCATAAAATATTGCTCCTTTTCTGAGCACACTAGAGGCACAAATCACGTCTTAATACCATGAAATCCAATTAATTTCTTCAGAATAACCGAAAAGATCTCCTAATTATTCTTCCCTTAATTTTAATATATTCACTACCATCAGCATACAAAATGCTATTACTAATGGACTCCAATTTACCTTATACAAGTATTTCACAAAGGTTCGATCTGAACTAAACAGTTAAGGCAAGAATTAAGAAACTTAAATCTCAATCAATTCTCCTCAAAATTAAAAGTTTCCAAATCCTTCCAATTTTTTATTACCAAAAGAATACAGTCTCCTTTTGTATGCAAGCCCTGACTCCAACAGTCTACCAAATTGTTTTTGTCCTATATACACATAACTCGTCTCCACCCGTCCCTACCTTACATGTCTTCTTTCTTGCTGGATCTTTACTATTCCCTCTCCCCTCTCCCTCTCAGGCCACCCATACCCCAGCTATTTCCTCAACTACAGTCCCATATTCCTCCTCAATTGTTCCCTCCTCACCATATAGTTTCCCTCTTCTCCTTTTCCTCGCCATTCCATAGTCCCAAAATCCCAAATCTTGTATGATCAATTCTCACACCACCTACGCCCATCCCTCTAGTGCCTAGTGCACCAAACCCCCCCAACACCCTTCAAAAAATCCACCAATTTTTCCGCCAAGTGCACTAACTCCTACCGCTACTAGTACTACTCCCCCACCTCACTCCTAAAAAAAGGATCAACCCCAAGAACAACAATGCGAATACTATCCTACCCTTCATCTCCACTCATCCCAACCCTCACACTCCTCCTCTCCCTCCTTGTCCTCTTCTACTTCTTAGCCCCATCAATCCTCCCTCCTCGCCGCCTCACCATCACCGCCCCTGACGAGCTCGATGACTTATCTCTCTTCCAAAAAGCTATCGCCCTCTCCACCTCCTCCAACTCCGCCCCCAAATCCCACCTTCCCTCCACCAAATCCCGCCTCGGCTCCACCTCCACCTTCCGGCCCAAAATTGCTTTCCTCTTCTTAACCAACTCTGACCTCTATTTCCTCCCCCTCTGGCAACTGTTCTTCAACCAAACCCACCCAAATCTCTACAATATCTACATCCACGCCGACCCTTCTGTCAAAATCACCCCACCCACCGGCGTTTTCGCGGATAAAATCATCCCATCTAAAAGAACCCAACGATCCTCCCCCACCCTGGTCTCCGCCGCCCGCCGCCTCCTCGCCACCGCCCTCCTCGACGACCCTTCGAACGCCTACTTCACACTGATCTCCCAGCACTGCATCCCACTCCACTCCTTTAACTACCTCTATAAATTCCTCTTTGACATCCACAAACTATCGAAAAACCTCGAATACTTGAGCTACATTGAGATCCTCTCCGATTCACCGTCTTTATGGGATCGGTACAATGCTAGAGGGGAAAATGTGATGACCCCAGAAGTTAATTTCGATCAATTTCGAGTGGGTTCGCAGTTTTTCACGCTGTCTCGAAGACATGCTCTCAAGATGATTGAAGATAGGCGTCTGTGGAGGAAATTTAAGCTACCTTGTATCAATGTAGAGTCTTGTTATCCTGAAGAGCATTATTTCCCTACGCTTCTATCAATGATGGATCTGGAGGGGTGCTCGCAATATACATTGACTCGGGTTAATTGGACCGATAGTGTTGATGGTCATCCTCATACTTATCATCCGCCTGAGGTGTCTTCTGAGCTGATTCATCGGTT
>CM045563.1:14270490-14313717 GCA_024721245.1 Mitragyna speciosa | reverse complement strand
CCCATCAGCTAAGGTAACAGTGGATGTAGATGTGTGTGACTGAAAAGTAGAAAATAGACTAGAATTACCTGTCATATGATCTGTGGCACCAGAATCAATTACCCATTTGGAGGATGAGGATACAAGACATGTGTTCGGTTTACCTGAATCGGCGATGGCAGTTATAGGAGTAGATGAAGACTTTAAAGATTCTTGGTACTGAGAGAATTTAGCAAATTCTTCTGCAGAGATCAAAACAGACTTTTCAGATGCATCATTGGCAGAGGCAATATTTGCGGATTGGGTTCTCTGGTTCTTATACTGCAATTTCCTGCAATCACGCTTCATATGACCTGGCTTGTTGCAATAATGACACACTACTACTGAATTCTGTCCTCGAGTATCTGTTCCTTTACCAGTGCCTTTGTATTGTTGTCTTCCAGATTCAGATTCGTTGTTTCGACTAACAAGTGCACTGCTAAGCTGAATGGACTGGGAATTCTCTGTGCGAAGTATCCTACTAAACACATCTTGCAAGGAAGAGATTTCAGAACCAGAGAGAATCTGAGATTTTGCCGTTTCAAATTCAGGCGGAAGACCAGCCAGAAAACTCATAACAGCCATTTGTTCCCGTTGAGTTTGCTGAATTTTCACATCAGGACTGAACGGTAACAACATATTAAGCTCCTCATAAGTTTTCTTAAAATCCATAAAATAGGCTGTGAGGGACCTTTCTTGTTTTTCTGCACGATAAAAAGCTTTGCACACCTCATAAATGCGAGAAATATTCCCTTTTCCAGAATATAAAAACTCTAAATACTCCATTAACTCCTTAACAAATTCACAGTGATTAATTAAACCAATTACCTCACTGTCAATAGAATTCCTTATTTGCAGGAACAATCTTGCATCTTCTCTTAGCCATGTCTGTCTTGAACCATCTTTTGGAGGATCATTAGTCAAATGATCATCTTTATCAATACTTCGCAAATAAAGACGAACTGTTTTGCTCCAATCAAGATAGTTAGAAATACTAAGTTTATGTTCTGTGATTTTAGACATCACAGGAACCACATCAGACATAACTACAGACTTATTCTCAGCCATTATTCAAAAAATAAATGAAACTTCAGAACCAAAAAGATAGATCCAAACTCTTGAAAAGAGTAGAGAATAACAGAACCTGTCTCACAGAGAAGCCCACACTAGATTTGGTTTTGACAAAACAAAACACCAGACTTTGGAGAAACGCCAATCGGTCGGTTGGTGGCGTTCTTGGCTGAACCAATGGCGGTGCTGACAAACAGTCACTTTAACCAAGTGACCCAAATTCAAATCCTAATCTTGGTGTTATGGCTCTGATACCATGTAAACTAAGAGGGAGAAGAAAATTGTATATTGTATTCACTTCACTAAATGAGTACAAAGAGCCTATATTTATATGTTGTACAAAATGAACCTAGACACTATACATCAATGAATCTAGACATTATTATACAAGGTAACTAATCCTAATGATTCTAATTAGGCTAATTGAGATATTTACAATCAAGTAATTAATGCTAATTGATATATTATCACTAATAGATAATATACCATATCTGTAATATTAATGCTAATTGATAGACTATCACTAATTGATAATATACCATATCTGCAACAAAAACTAAATCCAAGTGATACTTTTACTCATTCTACAAATGGAAAAGTTTTACACATTTATCATGTCATGAGTATCTTTGAGGTTTATATTTGGTCCTACAATTAAAAGGATTCTTGCCTATTAGCCAGGCATTAGCTTGTACACTGAGTGGAAACTAATGAAAGAAACATGTTGGTTTTGACTAGCCAAATTTTTCTGTCCTTCTGTTACTACCCATCTACTTGTCCTTCTGCCCTCAGTCTCCAACTGTCTTCAACTTTGTCTAGAATTCAGGTGCTGTTATTTTATCACTATTACATGCAATAATTGTGATGGAAAAATAATATCTGTTCAGAATCAGTTATACTGGATGTAAAAGTAGTCAACAAATAGTGTTTGAATTCTAGATGACTTTTCCGTGTTGAAGCTTTATTAAACATTATTTTTATTATTTGATTAGTATCTATTAATAGATAATATACATACAATGTTTTGCAACAAATATTTATGCCACCTCCAATAACTATAATGAACAAGTAAAACCATGGTTTTAGTTATTTGTAAATGCAGTCAGACATGGTTATGAACTGAAATGGCAAAATTTTGTCAGTTTGAACAGATATCATGCTGGGCCTTAGTACAGCCCCGGTAGCCACATAATGAGTAGTCATGTTTTATGTCAGTGACACCAGATATTACATGACAGACGAACTAAAGATGATGATACATACCTGAAGCGAACTCGCTTAAGATCTTTCGTGCCGCCAGCTAAGGAGGTAAGTGTAATGTAAACACCAGGTTCATCTTGCTCCACCCACTCATTTTCATTATGAGAATCACCTTCTCTTGTTTTGCCCCAATTTCTTGGAGCTGCTTCTGGATTCCCTTGTTTATGACCAGAAGTGCAATTACCAGTGGCACTTGATCCATTTGAAAGCAGTTGATTATCCAATCCATTTGACTCCGATTCTAGGCCAGATGCAGGACTATTCAATTTGTCAGTAGAACCATTTGAAAAATCACCAGGGACAAGATTGGAACCCAATGAAGTAAAGGGAGGAGATTTGATATTTTTAGCAGCACCAACTGGAAGCCTTTCTGCCATTTCCTTCAGCTATCATATGCAAAAAAAAGTCAATAAACTTTATTATGCATCCAATCTACCAGTCAGCTTTATATCTCATTTTACCTCTAAAACAAAAGGGAAACAATATGGGTGATTGGTGCCTTGAACAATGCACAACTTGGGTTGTTACAAGTAAAAACATAGCATCGTCATGTGGTTCATGGCAATGGGTGAGGACTATTCCTATGTTGGGATGCCATGAGCATGTTGCTTCTTCAATGGGAGATCATAGTTAGACCTCAGAAGGTTGCCTGAAATTGGATATAAAGAAACCCTTTGAATGGTTTTTAAGCATGTGGATGGTCTGTTAATGGCAATTGATCTGAGCAATTAGTCCCCAAAATTTGTCAAGCTAGCGCACAGTCCAGGTCATTACAATAGCAGACTGACACCAAGAATTGAAACTAGAAGTTTTTCCTTCATCTCTACTTAAAGCAGTCATTTCCAAATATACATTTTTGGTCAACGCACGGCAAATTATTGCTCCGATGACAGAGTCAACTAACACGTTAGTTTTTAGAGATTTCCTCACGGATTTACAACAGTATCTAAGAATAATTTATATTCTACTTGAAATTGGATGTTCAGATTTCAGTTGGGACGATGATTTCGAGTTACAGTTGAAACACATGATGTCTATTGATACTTTCTCTACATTAACTGACATTTGAAAATAAGATTGGGAAGATGACAATTACAGTTAGGTAAAGTTTAAGCAGAACAAGCTATTTCAAGCATTAAAACGGAGGTAAGTATGTAATAATCAACTTCATATGCTACTTGAATGAATAGTAGCTATCATATTTAAAGAAAATGAACAATTACTCAATTAATCATAAAAATCCTGGACCAGTCAATCAGAAACGACAAATCTTATAAACACCAGACTGCTTGAAGGACAACCAGGTTATTTACTTTTGCCACTACAGAACTCCAATAAATACCAGACTGCTTCAAAGACAATAAGGATAATTACTTTTGTCACTGCAGAACTCCAATACTGATTGATTATAACCATCAGACTATTGCACACTGCTAACCTAGATGTGCACTAATAGACTTTCTTTGAACAAGACCCTCCAGGTCACCAACCTGTTTTGCTCATATTGAAGCTATAATAATATTAGGTTGACAAAATTACAAGACATCAAAACTAAATATCAGACCTAGTGCGCAAGAAATACCAGCAATCTTCTTGGAAGACTCATCTCAAGTGCTATCAAAAACCAATATCACAATATTATAGTTTCAAGTTCAGTTGTAAGGTCAGTTTCAAGGTCTTTAGTTTATATTTCAAGTTCATAATTTCAATTCCAGTAGGTAATTTCAAATTTTAAATTTGTTATTTCAATCTGAGCGGGTAATTTCAATCTGAGGTTCAGTCACCTAGGACATTTAGCTACAGTTTGCAAGTTCAATTTTAGTATAATGAAATCAAAAACCAATATAATAATCTCTGACTTCAAAGAAATAAAAATGGGTTTTAATCTATGTTGCTTGGATTCTCCTATCAACCCCACCATACTTGTGTAGTGGCATGTTTTAAATGTATTCTTCACTTATGTCGACATGTATTCTCAACCCCATACTTATGTCGACATGGACGTGTTTTCTTCACTTTGCCTTGCCATACCCATGTTGGACTCTTCATTCATACTTGTGTCCACATACTCCCTTACCAAGTCTGAGTAACGTATGTTTAAATTAAGAGAATGAATCTAATTTTCATCGTACCTGAGCAGTGAGTGACTTTATTACTTCTTTGGCAGCTTTGCATTTGGCACTCTCTTCTCCCACAATTGCTATTGCTTCCTTCAGCTGCTTATTAGTTTGTTCCATCTCTCTCTCTTGAAGTTGAGCCTTGCGAGTAAGATTTTCCACCTGGAAAAATAATTTGTCAGACTTGGGCATCATTCCAAAAGCAAAACACTGACAACTTTATCAAACTACAGAAAATTAATCAACAGTCATTGACATTTCGTAATAGAAATTCCCAACCAAATTCTAAATTTTGAACAAAATCCTAAACAGATACAAAACCAGAAATTTTTGGAGAAGAGGTGTATTTAAATGAAAAATACTGTAGTGCTCTAGAAGAACATAGCACCAACATAGCCAAGCATTTGTTCAAACCTCAAGAATCTTTATTTTTTTTTTTTTAGTCTGTTTATCATATATCACAGGAAAACTGAGGCACTCACCTTTTTTAGCTTGACTTTGCATCTTAATAGCAGGTATAAATAAGTTTGAAGTTGCTTAAGGTGATTAATTTTGTCAGTTATCCAATAGTCAATAATGCAGCAACTCAAAAACAGCTAATTCAAACAAAAGGTACTAGTAGAACTTTCTTCAACAATAAGATACAACATAAACCTGCCCCTGCTATCTATGGATACCCACTATCAGTATTTGACTTTAAGATGCATTCACAAAATGCGTCACTTTTTAAACGTTTTCTTGCACCATTAACACAAGCACTAATGAAACAGAGAAGATGCTTAAAGTTTATTACAGAGATATTTTCTTTGCCTGCCATTCACAAAGTAGCAAAAGGATTTTGTATTGTATCGCCAAACTGTAATAATGCCTTACAAAACGAACAGCAGAAAAATAACATAATTAAAGCTTGAAGCTTACGCACAAATGCTAAGCACAAGTTATGCAGAAAAGGTCCCGTTTACTGTAAATATGATTGTCATTCTGTCTTAGTTTCACATGATCCATTTGGATTTATCTTGATCCATTTGATTCTTTATTGGTTGTATGATGGTAAAGATAGACAGCTAGCACAGGAACATAACATTGATGATCAGCTGGTTTAGGTGTCTCAACTCATGTCCTCTTCATTCTTTATTGTCCTTCTATTATCCTTCTCCTATCCATAGATTAAATAAAATGTTAATTTTTAAAGTTAGATATTGTTGAAACTGGATGCTGAAAATAGATTTAACCTTTCAATCACAATATTATGCAAGTGTACATTTTGCTTCCCTAAGAATTTTCTATAATGTCTGCAGCTACGGAGTTCTACATATTATTAGGGATGTTTACTGTCATGATAATGAAATCTAATGATTTAAGGTAAAATATATAAATCAGAATATGATATTTAAGTATATTCGGCCTTGCTTTTGCACTTCAATTTGCCTTGGACCTCTACCCATTACGACATCTCATGGTTGCTGATTTTCAGAAAAGTGAATCACCATTACTGTGAAGTATTCTACTTCTGTAATTATGAATGGACTGTTAAAATTTCAAATAAGATTAAACAATTCAGACAAAAGATTGAAAGAGCATAAGTAAATAGGACAATTCATACCTGAACTCTTAATTTAATAACTTCTTGACTAAGACTATCATTTGTCATTTTTGCATCGTGCAAAATAACTTTTGGTGATGTAAGGCCCCCCAAAGTTGGAGTGGGAGTAGTAGAACGAGGTGGACTGGGCCGTCTAGATATTGGTGATGTTGCTCGTGAAACAATTCTTGATCCAGGAACTGAAGCCGAGAATAACTTCTTGGATGATCCAGTAAATGATTTAGAGATATTAACCACTCCCCATTGGGAACTTCCACTTGGAATTGGGGATACACGGCTACTATTAAATTCTAATTTTTTGTTTCGCTTGGAAGAGTGGATTTCCACCTGTTTTAATGATTCCATTGAAGAAAATCTAGTCAGATGAGGACGAGACTTCACATCCATTTTTTCATCTTTGTCAATAATATCAGTTACCCCCAGATTTATGCTTCCTCTCCTACCCATAGAAGACTGAGATGAAGCATCAGTTTCAATAGCTTTCTTCAATTTATTGAAGCAATTATTGCAAACACGATAAGGTTTATTGGGATTTGGTGCCATAGAAGCCCTCAATGATTTCTTGCTGCTGCATGAATGACAAAATACAAGTCCACAATTGTAGCAATTATGACGTTTTCTTTTAAAATTAAATGGTAGACGGCAGCCAGAGCACATGGATTGATCAACCCCTGAAACCCACTTGTGAAGGCAGATGGTAGTAGTAAAATTAGTACCGCAAGCAACACTTTTGACTTGCTTATCCTTCAAGGCTTCTACTAATGTTGGAGAATTTCTATCATCTGTGTCCCCATGACCCAACCTACCATTTGCTCCTTTTCCCCATGTAAACACTTCAGTCTTTGAAGTCAAAACTGCCACATGATAGGCACCACAAGCTATCTCCTCCACAAAATTCTTAGTAAGTTTTCCTCCAACACGGCATGGAATCTTTCCATCAGCCTGAGGATTTCCTAGCTGACCATAAACAGGACTTCCCATTGTGTACACATGACCAGAGGTGGTAAGAGCGACAGTCAGGCTATGTCCACAAGCAATCTGACAAAAATTAGGTTCAACAAGGGCAGCAACGCAGGTAGGCACAAGTTTTGGTTCCTTGTCACCATGCCCAAGTCTTCCTTTATCCGCATCACCCCAGGTAAAAAGTTTACCAGAAGAACAGTTACTGGAACTTGAATTTCCAACCATAACTTCTACAACAGCTGCAGTATGCCAAACACCACAAGCAGCCCGAACAGTTCGGAGTCCCTTAAGAGATTCGACTTCCCTAGGTTTTGAAATGCTTCTGTGATCTCCATGACCAAGAACACCAAAAGTTCCATCACCAAAAGTAAATAATTGCCCAGCAGAAGTCACAATAGCAGTATGCCAGGGCCCACAGGAAATGGACGAAACACGTACACCCTCCAGCGGCCCATTTACTCTTTTTGGGACCCAGTGACTCACTTCGTTACCATATCCAAGAAGGCCAAAATGACCATCACCCCATGTGTACAGGTCACCAGAAAATGTTACAGCACAAGTGTGATGTTCGCCACATGCAACGAGCTCAATGTTTGTATTGCTGAGACAATCAATAAGCTTTGGATATAAAACATCCGAATCTACACCATGCCCAAGCCTACCTCCTGACTCCTCACCCCAAGAGCATATCTCCCCTTGCTTAGTTACAAGGGCAGCATGACGTCCGCCACAAGCTATATTCTGGACATCTAGTACCACTGCTGATCCTAAAGTTTTAGGTAGTAAAGAATCCAATTTGTTACCAAAACAGCCTCCAACTCTGTGAGGCCCACCACCAAGGACACCATCGCCAGTACCTTCACCCCAAATGAAAACATCACCCAAGGCATCAGCATCATCATGACCAGATCCCTGACTTGATGAGCTAACGGCACTAGAAAGACTCACCCTGAAGGCATCTATTCCCACTGCCTTCGTCTGACCATGTAAGCCATCTGAAGCCGAAGACAAGGAGTGGACAGAACCACCACCAGCAGAATCCGAGGGAAAGAAACCCCTGGGAGGCACAGCATACAATATTAAATCTGAAAAAGCTTTGTCCGTACCATTCTTTGGGGGGCTACCATATGAGCTATGAAGGTAGAGTTGATTGTTGCCATCCTGATCAAGTAATGTAAAACCCACTCAGTTTTTTTGAGGGAAATCATATGGCTAATTATTGGATATATAGAGCATGCATGTATATGTCAAGGATTTGTTAATTTCTCTCTGCGTGTGAGCTTCAGAAATAAGAGAACCTATACCTTCTGTAAGCTGTCACCACTACTGAATGGAGAATGTAATGGTGAACTTCTCCTTGTGTATGTACGAGGACTAGTAGCTTCAGATGAAATTCCATCACTCCTTGATTCTGTTCTCCACTTCCTCTGATGACTACGAGAAATTAATGCCTTCAGACCACTAAACCATACTTCTGCTTCATCTTTATCCTTGCATATCTGGAACCTCAAAGATACACCACGAAAGACGAAAATAAGAAAAACAGACAGTTTATAAGAAATAGTTTTAAAAAAAAAAAATATCAGAGAGCAAAAGGTTAGGTTATATCAGCCCTCAACATTAGAACTGCCATTATAGCCAGTATGCTTACCAAATCAAGTGATCTCTCGTTATATATGAGGGAAAAAGAGTGATACTCCTTCTCTGGTCGTGGGTATCTTTGAAAAATTGGCTGCATAAACAAATAAAACCGAGATTATACTTCTGTCCCTCATAAGGTCTAATATGGAAAAGAAGTTACCATGAAAGGTAGACAAAGAATTAGGCTGTCAGCACTATGTGTTTAGAATAGCTGCATGCAATTGTTATCATGCCTGAAAATAGAATGGATAACGGGTTTTGACATTTAGATGGAAAAGAATTGCATTCTGAAGTTCTTCATTTCTTTCTTCCAGAAAATTAGCAATTATATGGCTAACCACTTAAGTGGCATACAACTGACGAAAATATTATTACATCTAGCCATAGCACTCGTAAGTTCACACAACCACGGAGAACAACATCCTGCAGTTAAGTAGCAGCAAGAAAAACAGGTATTTTACTTTTCTTGATCTCGCCTTATATTTGGATCATCACTAATTCCAGCTCAAAAGCAATAATAAGCATAGGCTAGCATGATGCAGGATATCTTTTGTAAATTTGCTTCTGATTGATATCTACTCCTACAGCATATCTTCATGTGTCAAATTCCTAGTAAACTTACTTATTTATTTATGTTAAAGAACTTGAGCTTCCATCTCAAAACCAATTGCTAACGAGTGGAGTGGCCAATTAACTTTATTAACTAGTTTAAATTGCTTAGGATCTTGATGCGGGATCTTGTTTCTTATCAATTGAGACCTCATTGCCATTAAGACCTCATATCTTCAAATAGTTCATAGCCACACGTGTCACAGGTCGTTCGTTTATCCCTCGACGAAACGAGCTGTGTGGCAAGTAACGTCTCGCACGTCACTTCCGCCTATTCGACCGACTGTGTGTCGCACTCACAAATATAGCAAACAATACATATATAAGCTTTAGAGGCATAGTGGTTTAATAGGAAACAAGATTTCATTCAACAATCGCAAGATTTACAAGTATCGTTTACACCCGACTTCGCATCCAACTCCTTACCACCCCCTATAGTAGTCCTAGCAAAAAAACCCTAAGTGACAGGAGTAGACACTGTTTTTCAATACAAAAGGAAAAATACAATAACTATGCTATTTACATGTACAAGAAGAATTAGCACCTAAATTACATCACTATGCTCCTGGTGCTTGGTTCTTCATGCTCGTTCAGTATCGCACAGATCGGTGACCGTGGTCCCATGCGTCCCGAGTGCGGGTGGTGCCAGGCGTGTGACTCCATCCTCCCGTGAGTCACGATAGGCATCGACAGGCACTGTGCTGGGCGTGCGGCTGCGACAGGAGTGCAACAAGTCGTACCGGCTACTACATAAGTGCGACAAGAAGGAACGCACAGGTACAATAGGGCACGGGGGCTGCGGCACGAACGAGCCAAGCAACGACCGCACGGCTTTGGGTACGGACTAGGCAAGCGCACGAGCGCGATCGGCAATGGTATCCTCTCTTGGGCAACGTACTTAAGGGACTTTAGCAGGTCACGGGACATAGCGCCTGGCCAACCCGTGACAACACGGGTCATTCACGGCTATATAGACTCAACTCAAGAACTTGTGTTCAACATCTGCACCTAACAAATTTGAACTGAGCTCTCAAGTAATGAAAGAACTTTATGTACTGTCTCACCATTCTAAAGTACATCCTTTTAAATTTCGAATCCACACAATCATCAACCTTTCCTCCTAACAGCCCAAGAATTAGAAATCAAATCCTGGGTTAATCTAAATGCATCCAGTCAGTGATATGCCAAGGAATCCCAAAACTTATAATCTAACTCTACAGCTAATTAATGGCTCCCTTAACATCATCAAAGAATATCGGTATCAGAGCTAACCTCATTTACCATAACCAGGAAGTCTGGGAACTTAGTGTGTGCGCTAAGTGCGATGTTGAAAAAGGAAGCCACCTAGAGGATGTAAGTGCCACCTCTAGAATCCTAAATCTAATCTGGTCCTGACCTTGGATTAATTTAATTGGACCTTGAGAGGACACTAAGACCTAAAGTGGAGAGATTGTATAGGATTTTATTTTTGGTTCTGGGCTTGGGGGAGGGGAAGCTTGACTAATTACCAAGTACCTTTGCTGATCTGCTATTAATAACTTGGCTTAAGCATTTTAAGCTGGTGATTTATGTTCAAGTTATCAGGTGAGTCCTATGCTCTGTGAATCAATCGTTAAAAGATTATGAATTGAGAATTCTCAGCATCCGGCTATATTGAAACTTAAAGTCAGTTAACTGAACTGTTTGCCCGTGTTTGGATCTGATTTTTTCTTCGTAGCTCAATAAGGAAAACGATAAACTGGACACTTGTACAAAGCAATTCAGAAACATCGACTTGAAAACTACAAACATAAACCACGTGAGATAGAAGCTTTTCTAAATTAAATTTTGGCAATAATCTACAAATTTATCTTCCCATACATAAAACAAACACTTTATAAGTGACTTCCGATTAAAATAATTTCCTGAGAGAATTAGACCAAACTAGTTTCGTTTTATCCCACAATTCATTCTCTCCTAGCAGATTTCAAAATAATCAGCATCAGAAAATATAATCAAAGCATAACTGGATTTCTGCATTTATATCTGGATAGTAAATGACTTCCCAAATTACAAGATGAATTTGATCAAACGCCAACTTAGTCCATGATTTATCACCTTGTTAACAATAACAAAGAGATGAATACTTACAGTACGCTGACCGGAAATAATCCTGGACACATGACTTAGTTTAAGGTGCTTCTCCTCTTTACCAGAAAACCATATCAGAACAGACTCATCCTGCAACACATCCACAGCTAACTTGTACACGTTAAATTTGTTTTCAAAGTACAATACAGTTGCACAAGAGCAAGGGGAAAAAATAAGCAAATTCAGATAAAACCTCAATACAGAAGTACATAAAACATGCATATCAAATCAGCATCTGACTCTTTCATAATAATGCATTAATTAAAACTGTCAGAACCTGCATTACTAATGCCTTCCCTAATTAGTTCTAAGCAACAAAAATTTTGTTTGACAAAAAAACAAGGAAGTAATGGTACCCTTTCTGCACAAGTTGCCTTGAGGGAAACTCAAGAACAAAGGGAATCATGAAAATTAGACATTACTCGAACTAGAATGTGCAAAATATTACTAAAACTCAAAAAATGTAAAACGAACCATTTAGCCTGATAGAAATTTCGCTCTAACAAACTGGCACAAATACAGGATTCCCCAAGTAGATTATCTGGTGGCTAAAATAAAAACAAATTTTTAAAATAATTTCGTACTATTATCAACTATTAATGCAATAGGACTATAAAAAAGGATAGATTTCTTCCTTTCCTTTCCATGCCTTCTAGATTTTTTAAAAATGTATGGTAATATACACAGGCACACACATTCTTCTAGTAAACATTTTTCCAGGTAAGAAATGCATCATATAATACATGCTTAAAGTTATGGTGAGCTGATGCGTATGACCTTGAACGTGACCTACCCTTCAGTAATTGCCTCACTAAGTAGATGTATACTAAATAGTGGATCAAACAAGAAATAAAAACATAGGAACACAACTAAATCTGAAAACACAGTGCCACCTTCATTTGTAAATCCACCGAATTTATTGTACTAAATTTCTGAAAGAAGCCCCACACAAAATGCAACTGGAGCATGAAGCTAAGAGTTTCTAGGCTTTACTGATGGTAAACAGATACATCAGGTCACCACCATCGTTTATAGAAGAAAAAGCAGTTGACCACTGCACAGGTGTGCCTCACACAAGCAGCTTGAGCAATTTGATAAACTCCAAGAAAGTTTTTGAATATAAATCCCTACATCTATTGACTACTGGAAATAATGGATTAAAAGTATCTGTACCAAGCAACCCTTCCTCATGAGAGAAGGATTGATGGAAATAGTGCAAAAGATCATCTGCATGTACATTTCTGGATAACCATGCTAAGGAATAGATACAAACACAAAAAGGAAATAGAAAAGCAAAGCACAAAGGCTAAATATCACATCTAGGAAGGTAAGGTTAGAGCTTACATTTGCCAACCGGAAAGGACAAAATTTAGGTTTTCCTCTTCTTCCATACTTCAGCAGATATGTGCCTTTCTTAAGAGCAGGAATAGCCTGTCATAAAGATCAGTTAATAACTTTATTAGGACAATCCTACAAAGTTTGTGATGGGAATGAACAAAATAAGCAGCCTATCTAAAAGGCAGACAATTAAAATAAATGAGAATTTGAAAGAACACTTCCTCCCTACAGCCTGCAGGACAAATGAGGGGAAAACTAACTTGCCAGCATATATAAGCGGCAAATGGAGATTAAAAGTCATATTTCTAACAAAGCGTGAAAATGCAATGTGCACACCCTAATTGCAATAATGGATGACGCAAGGACCTGAATCAGCCTTGACCCCTTATGAATTAAGCACATGTAATTTACAAATTATGTAATTATTGTTTTTCCTAATGCACATCCATGATTCATCTGCCTTAACAGCAAAATCTAATCTACAATTACACATCATAAGGGTAAAACATATTCAGCACAAATAAATGTTCTCATTTGAAGTAACTAACCGTTTTACCTTATTAAAAAAAAAGAAAAAAGAAATAACGAACTCAGGAACCATTTGATCCTCACATACCATGCTAGCCAATCAATTACAGTTATCCACACCAAAGACATGAACTAAAATACTTCCAAAATATCAACATTACACGGGAATCAATTATAGTCTAGAGAAGAAAGAGCATCAAACTAACAATTAAGCTACAGTTCAAAATGAAAAAACTAATCAAAATAACTGGACAGAAATCAATTTTATAATCAACTAAATAAACTTCAGAAACGAAAAAAAAAAAAACTACAAAAAATTAAACCTGCTCGATGTCTCTTTCGACTGGTCCGCCAGTTCTGTTGACATCTGAATTCATGCTATCTGGACGTGGCATCCAAAATGGAGCTCCTAAATCTCCTTTTCCTCCAAAACCACCATCTCCAAATCCTCCCGTTCATTCAGCACATCCTTTTTATATAATAATCCAACCCCAATTTCCAATTTTTTACTCCATACAAAGCATAATCTCTAATTTCAAAGGAAAAATTAAAAAAAAAAAACAAAAAGAGTTCAATTATTTCGACTAACGATCTGATTCCACTAAAGAAATAACAGTAACTTGATCAATTGCAGTAGTTGTTACAGGGGTCAAAATGCAGTAACTTTTACGCCATTCTCAATACTAAGTTGCAGTAATATTTTCTTGATTTGCCATTGGAAAAAAAAAAAAAAAAAGGAGCGACAAAAAGAAAATGGGGCGGCGAATAAATTCACTGATTCGAGGATTGGCGGCTAAGACGACTGAGGTTTTCAGGCTGCACATGTGTGTCTGACTGACCGGCTGACAGAAATAATCAACGCTGTGTTAAAAAGGCTAGAGCTACAATATAATTTAACAAAATGTCAAAAAATGGGGACAAAAAAAAGGATGAGGAACGGTTTGATTGATCTGTTGGGATTGAGTTCTCACTAACAAAAAAGGCACAAAGAGAGAAGGGGTGGCGGGGTTAAAGTGCATTATGTAGCCGAGAGAGAAGAGACAGGTGGACTTCTAAAAGAAGTATACTAATTGTGGAAAAGTGTCGTTACTCGTTATGGGATTAAAGGCAAAATGGAGACGGAAAACTAATGGTAACGAATTAGAGCTCCCTCGTTCTACTTCGTTAGGAGGGCTAAGTTCGAATCCTACTAATATTATTTTTTATTTTTTATTTATAATAATATAAAATTATTAAAAATTAAAAAGAAAATTAACAGCTAGTTTGGGAGTTCAGAGTGAAAACAAAAAACAAGATTAGGTGATAAGAAAAAAGATATAACTTTCTGTTGATGTTATTTGGTACAAGACAAAAAAGGATAAGGAAAGTTAGGAATTATTAGAAATTTAATTTTGTCATAGAAACATCTTAAAAGTAAAGATGTCATATTTTAAAAGTTTACTTAAAGCTTCTTAATTTTCCTTCCATTTTTGCCCAATTTTGGCCAAAAAATTTTTTGAATTTGAAAGGAAAATGCTAGCCATCCAGATCTTGAACTTTCCTTTCCACGGTTTCTCCCAAACATAAGAAACAAATAAGTATTCTTCCAGAGCTTTTCTTTTCTTATCATTTTTCACTTTCCAAACGCACCGTAAGAATTAGCAAAAGGGAGAGTTTGATAGCGGTAGAAAATAAAGAGGGGAGCACTGAGGAAGACAATGAAGACTCTATGGTGCCCTTTTAGCAGTATGGAAAATGGAAAGAAATTTAGGACTATGAAGGCACAACATTTAAAGCAGAATACCTTACATAGGGTACTATTCTTACGTATGTATGGAGCAGCAAATCGGGTCATTTATAATTTGGCAGACTATAATAAATATAGTTAGCAGAAAATTGCTAATCATATTTTTTGCCAATTCAAGAAGCACTGAACGTTAATGTATTTGCCCACAACATACAAATTTTAAGTCTAAATTAAATAGTAAATTGTACAAAATGAACTAAAATTGATGAACAAATATCCTAGAAGTCCACCATCACTGGGGTACATTATCATAGTTTTGAACATTTTAAATCACAATTATAAACGTACAATATGTTCTTCTCTTGTTTATGCATTCTCCATTTCTTAGAAACCATACAAACATTTTTTTAATCTAAAATATGTATTGATTTTTAACATGAAAATTTTAAAAAAATTAATTAAGCTCATATATGGACCGGCTCAAGTAACTATAAATTTTTAAGTCATTATTGCTTTTTTGTGGTTGCACTTTTTATGGATATATACTTAAAAGGAAAAAAAACTAGTTCTAAATTCTGCTTTCAATCAAATTGAAAGGGCGGCAATTTTGTTGACATGACCAAAAAATACAACAGGAATCTAACACAAAAAATAATATATTTGGGTTAAGATTTGGTGGGTTCGGGTCGGAATCAGATCAAACTCGATTGACTCGTCAACTAAACAAATTAAATCGGGCCTTAACAGGTTGACCCATTAAACCTGACTGACTCGTGAAAAGTTAAAAAAAAAAAAAGTGTTTAACAAAACATAATTGGGGATAAGCAATTTGGACTAAAATATTTGGAACCAGCTCATGTTTTGTTTAACGTCTGAGAAAGAAAAGGGAGGACAATAATCAACCATTTCTTCTTGGCATTCTTTACTTATTTATTAGTACTCCTATAGCCCATACCTTATTTTTCTAAAGTATAGTGGTTAAACAAAAAAAATTTAATTTTGTAATTTTTTTTGTTTGCTGCATTCAAAAATAAATTTAAAACACAGTCTAAATGAGAGTAAGAAAATTAAGAATACACATAATGATTAATTCAAGAACACACATAATTATAGAAGAAAATCTAATTTTCTTGTTTTTAATTTCTCGTGGATCATTTCGGGTGACCTATGTATCAGCTAATTCATGGTAAGTCGTGTTCGAGTCAGGTATATTAATTAGTTGCGGGTTGGTGGGTCGGATTTGAGTTAGTGGGTTTCTTGTTATACTTGGGTCTTAACCCGACTAGCCAACCCATTAACCAATCCAATTACCACCCCTAATTGAAACTGATGCAATTTCCAAAGCATTCATTTTTGACAATTTGCACTCTAATGCTCATTCAAGATAACAATCATGCTAACATAGCAGAATTTTAAAATCTTATCATCTTAATCGTGGACCATATGATGATATAGCTCTATAATTACAAGAGAATTTATAAAATATACCTCTTGAGATGTTAAATAGCAGAAGCAAGATGAAGTAAAATGCCTTGATAATATAAATCATAAAACCTTCAAAAAAAATTGAGTCTCTAATAGTACAACGCAAACTTGAATTTTGAGTATTAATTTCTTTAAAATTGAACAACCAAAGATAGAACACCATAAACCGTAAACTCTAAACATGGTTTCTTGAAAATTGTGAAAGACGAGAGAGAAACAACATTTTTTCCTTTTTTATTCCAAAAAACTCTAATTGATTATCATATCTCAAGAGCTAAAGGTCTAGGCATTCATAGGCAACTAAATCTAAGTCTCTTATTAAGTAGTATACATATTACTTAAGGAACCCTATTACTTGAGTTGCAGAATAAAAGATAATTAATAGTATCTCATAAATTAATCATAAGTATTGCATATTAATTTTAAGGATTATTTACTCTTGATGGTTTAGTGTTTGACCATATAATCCCCTTATAGTTTAAAAATATCCACTTTACCTCTTTGTGTTTTCATCTAAAGTAAGTACCACTAAATTTTCATGGATAAAAATGATATTTCGCCTTTCCTTTTTGAGATTTAGGCAATATTTTTTCTAAGAGAGGAGCCGAAATAGAAATAAGAGAAAATTTGAGGAACAAAATTACAATTTTAACAAATGAAGCCCTACCCATCTCTTTCTCCTTCCTTCCTTCTTCCTCCTCCAATCCATAGAGTTGTCATCAGTAACAGTAGTGCCAGCATCCATACCAATTCTTATTACAATAACACTATCAATACCGGCATTACTTCCTTCTCCAACTCCACTTCGTAAACCTTACCTACTTTATTTACCTAAATCTCCACTATTCTAAAGCTGAAATCCCACCATCACTATCACAACCACCTCCAACCATGACCATCAAAAGCCTATCCACCACTTGTAGAAACCCAAAACCCACCATCAATGAAATTTGTGACTAGAGACTAATAAGATCTAAGAGCTATGTCCTTGATTCGATGGATTTCAAAACCAAAGATCAATCCTCAATTGTCAAAAAAAGATTCTACTTGGGTTATGTTTTCGGCACAGGCTGAGAATTAAGTTGATGGCGTTAATGCTAGTGGTGGAGTGTTGTGTCCTTGGTTCTGGTGATATCAAGCTATATGCTTTAAGGTTGCTAATGCTTTTTCTTGTGTCATAAATTTTTGTACTTTTTCCTCTAACATGTTTTTGTTAGTGTATGCCCTAAAACCAACTTAGTTTAAGGATTTGTATTTTACACTTATTTCAAGTGTTTTCTTCATCATTTAATACATGTTGTTTATTATACTTGTTTATTTGATCATAGAATATTAACTATATAAAAGAGATTGTAAGAGTTACAATAATGAGATTTTTATTACACATAAGTTATATTATTAAATATCCTTAGTCATAGTGTAAATGAGACTGGACATTGTTAATATGGATGGACTAGCACATGCTTTGCATTTACTTCTGGTAAGTAATAATTGATATCATTAACTATAGTATGTAATATCTAAGTTGGTATGTTAATGCTTGTTAGAGAACAAGTTTATTTGATTAATTCGCCAAGAGTCACTATATGTAGTGCCAATAGTTTTAACTCTTGATAGTAATAGTGTAAGTAATCCTTGAACTTCAAATTTTAATATTATCTTGAGTATGGATTACTATACTTTGTCTCTATTACTCATTGCTCATGAAAAGTAGCTCATTGAGTGAAGATTGGGTATAGTACAAAACATGAAAAAAATAATGGGTAATTAATATATGATTCACCACTCCTAATATGACATGATTAGGGTTGGTATCCCTTTCATGTGTCACAGGAATCCCTCCCCAAATGACCGTCTTGAAGATCAATCGATAGTATAACCCAAAACCTCCCACAAAATTAGACTAAATTATCTATGAATAATTCGACCCTAATCAAACTTGTGATTGAAACTAAATTAATGGATTAATCTGAAACCCTTATCAAACTATATTGATAAAAATCCAAGGTATAAGAAAAATCTCACAAAAATCGCTCTTGAAAATGTACACATAGTTCTCATCCCAAGAACTAGCGAACTCTCATAGAGGGAACAAATCAAATTTATTGATTCTTCATAAACTCAAAATCACATATATTAATAAACGACGATAGTTAGCCTTATATAGGCATTAGAACCCTACAGAATAAATACGGAAAGTCAAAATTAAATATAACTCAAAACTAAACTAAAAATAATAAAAAACAATAAAATCATGGAAAGTCTGTCCGAATCCACGTCGCGAATAGCCTCGCAGCTACCATCAGAATTGCATGCCACAAGTGATCTGCAGGTGCACCTTCATGAGCAGCAGGCATGGCTTGCCCCATCCTACCCGCAGCTGGCTTCTGGTCCCATCCATTCAAGATCCTACCTCGTACTCTTGATCTTAAAACAACCACCAGCCTTTAACCCCTTGAGTTTTCCATGCCTTATTGCCACAATGTAATCTCTTTGACGCCTACAAAATGTGTAAACGCAAAAATAAATTCAGTGAAACTTGAATGATAGGAATCATGGCCACAGGATTCGTATCATAATATTAGGAGAATATATCCCAAGTATTGGTACTTGTTGGAAATAATAACTTAACAAATCTTCTGAAAAAATTATAGTATAACTTGAAAGAAATTTTAAGGTTATACTTCATGGGAGTTATATTTCAGAAACAAGAAAAAAAATAATTAGTCAAATAAAGAATGCAAAGTAGACTTCTAGACTAATTAGAGATGTAATGCGGTGAAAGGATATTAATTATACGGTAACATTGTCGACGTCATTGATGGGTAATGTTTATCCTATGTCTTTTTCTATTTATTTGGGTGATCATGATGTATAGCTAAATGTCACTCACGATCTATAAGTGTAAATTAATTAATTAGTTGAGTTAATGATAAATTAAAGTGTTTAATTTATCTAGCTCTTAATTGATTAATTGATGAGCTATAATTTGTACTTATGACTAATGTGAATGGAACATAATAGTACATGAAGAATATGATCTTCAGTTTAAAGTGTTACTAAGACAAGTAAGAGATACTTGTGGGGTTAGTTTATGAGATTAATTAACTATAGAAATTTATATGCAATTATACAAGTCTTGGAGGAAAGGTTTTCGAGTGGAATAGGTTTTTGGTTTCCATGTGGAAAAGAGAACTACTTAGACTTATTAGATTAGGCAAGCTTCCTATTCCATATTGGATTCCTAATATCCTAGTTGCTAAATACTAGGATTGGTTAGTTATAAATAAATCCTTAGTCTTGTGTCTTGGACGCACTACAAGATAACATAAAAGCTGAGAGACACAAAAGTTGTGCAAAAAAATAAAAAAGGAAGAGAGAGAGAGAGAGAGAGAGAGAGAGAAAGACGTCTCCCTAGAGATGCAACTTCTAACTATTTTGGGTTTTTGTTTTCCTTTTTCTTTCCTTTCTTTCTCCTCTTTGGTTTTATATTGTTGCTTGAAGATTCAAGGAAGCTACCATCAAAAGGCAAGGCTACACAAGCTACAAGGTTTCTGAAGATTTTGTTCATATAGATACTGTTAGAGACTCAAAGCTTGGGGAGGTTTTTGTAATAAACACATCGCCTACAACAAGGATATGATTATTGATTGAATTGACACCTTCTGTGCAAAAGATATAATTCATTATACTACCTCTTTATCGTATAGTTTATATCAAAGTGATTATATGTTAAGGTAATAAAATTTTAAATTTTTATTGCTTTATCCTCTTTATTGCCTTGCAGTGGTGTCGAAACCTATGTTGATTATATCTATATGGTTCGCTTATTTGATTGTCATAAATATTGATTTGACCATGCATGGCTTGTTTTTGGTTGATTATATGTCTCAAAAAGATTTTTAAAAAATCAAAGGGTTTGATTCTTGAAGAAAAGTTCTTTTCTTTCAAAAATTATTTTTGATTGATTAAAAAGTATTCTTGAAGTTTATTTTGGGTTTCTAATCTATTTTTGATGTGTTAAATCATTTTGGATTAAAAAGGTTTTGAAAAACATAAAAAATCATGTTTTTGTATCATATCCACGACTTTAAATGATGAAGTATCTTTGGACGAATTAAAGTTGCGGATTGAGCAAAAGTTTTTGATCAAATCTGCAATAGAATCCACCCAAAGCTACCACCTTGTATACAGGATCTCGGAAAGGATTCATGGGTTAGACCTGCAAATCCAGTCAAAAAAAATTTTGGAAATTTTGTGGAAAGTTAAGAGTTTTGAGGAACTTTTATGAATATTATATAAAAAGTTTATGGAAATATCTTTCCAATTTAAGTGTTAAAGTTGAAAAAAAAATTTTTTGGCAAACCTTAAGTTTGAAAACCCTAACTTTCTCAAAAGTTTTTGAGGTATATATTCCACAAAGTTTAATTTCATGTGATTAGTATTAAAAGCCATATGATTTATTATAAATTTAACTAATTTTTTTATGTTCTTTATTTAATTGCTAAATTATGAGATGGCATTGTAGATGGTTTTGGATTTCGACCAATGTAATTGTGTTTGAATGGTTGAATGTTTTATTGTTGGTTGACTTGTATTGGTTTTTGAAGATGGAGTCTACATCTTCTGCCTTTTCTAGTATTCTAATGTTATTCTTTTCTCATCTAATTCCCCTCGAATATAACTCGAAGTTTCTTAATCAATACATGTAACACATTATAGGGTAGAGATAGATCAGTGTTGCAACCCATTTTTCAAAAGAAGAAAAAGAAGTGGTAATTTCAAAAAATAGATTTTTATTTTTTAAATAAAATAAAAAGGGTCAAATATGAGATATTGAAAAATGCGATAATTTAGGCCCGAAATATAGTTTGAAAAATGGTTTTTATTAAGTAGGGAGCCGCCACTTAATTTGAGTTTTGGTATACCAAATCACCACAAAAATGTTGTACTCCAGGTCTTTGAAAACACACGATTGAAGTTTGAAGAAAGGGAAAGCAAAGGTTCAATTTGAGTTGAACCTAAGGCACCCTTATCTTAAGCTAGTTACGAAGTTTAGCTGAAATTTTCCTAGTTTAACCTTAAAACTTACTACATTTGGATGTCACTACATGAATGCAAAGTTTAAACTTAAAGGGGTATAGGGAGGTGTGGACACTAAATTTTGACACACCTCTTATAAATATATGTGTGCGTTACTTCATTTAGGGGGTATTTTTTTTTTTTGTAGAGGTCGATTAAAATTTTCGTGCATATTATGACTAATTTGTCACATCAGGGGTAAAATGGTAATTTCACCATGTAAATATTATTTTCTTGTATTTTATTTCCTAAATATACAATTTTACTATTTTTATCATTATTTATAATTTTAATAATTTTTAAGAGTCATTTATTATTTATTTAAAATTTTAGTATTTTAAACTTAATGGCACGCTTTTCAATGCACTTTGTTTTACGAGAATTTTCAAGTGAAAAATTTTATATGTATATTTTGTATATTTATAAATTCTCTGTAAAAAATTTCATGATTTTAGAGGATATTCGTTATGTATTTAATTTTTCTTCTTTTGCCTAATAAGGGCACATTTTTCAAAAATGCACTAATATTAAAATTTTTTGAATGAAAATTTTAGTATATGTGTTTTGTGTAATGATAGATTTTCTGTAAAATTTTTATGATTTTAAGGACCAGTTAGTATTTTTGTATGTTTTCATAATCTACGTCACATACGGTGTTTCTTCCAATGTATTTTTTTATTTTTATTTTATTTTAATTTATTATTATTATTATTAAAATTTTCATGCGCGAAATTTTATATGTGTATTATATGTATATTTATAGATTTTTTAGAGCAATTTTGATATTGTCAAAATTTTTCTGGTATTTATTTGAATTTCTCTCCTCCACCGCTTAAAAAAAAAAAATGAAGACAAAAGCAGCAGCAACGCTGTTGCTGCTACTGCTGCTATCAGCCTACCATGACTGCTGCCCATGACTTCCCAAACACAATCATCCTAACTGCCCCTTATTTAATCACATCACACCATCACCTTGCCATGCCCTGCACCTCTTTTCCCTCTGCCAGACCATACACAAGTTTGCACACAGGCACACTTGCATTCACAGACAGCACATACCACACTCACTTCACCTGCAATTCCCTCACCCCTCTCTGCCCTCCCTCACATTTTGCACTCACAGACGCCTCACTTCCATCCAAAAAACACTCAACTCAGAAGCCTTCACACACCTCACGCCTCACCCCTTAGCTTTCCCTCTCTGCAACACACAACACAGACACCATTGCACACAACTTACTTCTCTCCCTTACTTCACTCAACTGCATACACAGACATCAGACACTCTCTTCACTCACTCTCCCTCTCGGCCAAATACACCTGCAAAACACAACTCACAGACACGCAAAAAAAAAAAAAAAAACTGCTGTCTCCCTCTCCTTCCCATTCCTCTATCTCTCGGCCAAACATACACAGACACCAAGCACACACCTCACACCTGCATTTTCCCTCACCCCCTATCTTCCCTCTCTCACGACACGCACATCACACACAGACACAGCTCACATTGCACACAACACACACCAGACATCCATTCCCACCTGCACCTTCACCACATTCCAACACACATAGAACACGCGCACTCTCACACACTTCACTCACACTTCTCAAATTCATTTCACTCACCTGCAAGTTACACACACCTGCATACATAATTCCAGCACACACCCAACATAAACATAACACACACAACACACAACCTGCAAAAGCACACAGTTTCACACACTATACACTACCGAAAAAAAAAGGGGGCAACAACAACAACACCAATCAGCAGCCCCAAGCTACCCATGGACCACCATTGCCCGACCAACCGGCCGGATTCAATCCACCAGTGACGCCACCAACCCACCACCACCTCTCCCTCCATGTTTTCCCAAATCAGGTAAGCAAATCCTCCTCCCCAGCTCCTCTTATGGTGCAGTTACTTTGCATAAATTTTGTATGCCTAATGATTGGTGATCTATTTATTAATTGATTTGGGGGGGGGGGATTTGAGATAGAGGTCTGAGAGAGAGAGAGAGAGACCTGCGAGAATAGAGAGAGAGAGGGAGCCGGACAGGAAGACCGGCAGGGAAAGGGAAGTCCGCTGAAGAGAAGAGAGAGAGAGGGAACGACCCAGAAAAAGAAAAGAAATCTGGAAGAAGAAAGAAGGAAAAAGAAAGAAGAAAAAGAAAGAAAGAAGAAAAGAAAGAAGAGAAAAAAAAAAGAAAAAAAAAAGAAAATCGGTTAAAAAAAAATGTTAAGCAAAACTACGTCGTTTCAGCATGAAACGACGTTGTTTTGACTAGTTGCTTTTATTTATTTATTATTTACTATTATTTTAGCAGATTTTGTATTTACGTTTTGCCCCCTTAAGTTTTAATTATCTGATTATGCCTGTTAATACTTTTAATTTACTTCACTCAAGTCCTTATTTATTTAAGTTAACCCCCTAGAATTTGTAGTTCCTTTCAATTATGTCCAGAATAATTGCAATTTAGTTTTAAACTTGCTGGAAATCATATTTTCCCCCTTTAGCTTGTCAGAAATTGCGATTTTAGTCCCTCATGTCTGCTGAAATTACATTTTTATCCCTAGTTGTTGCTGAAAACTGTAATTTAGTCCCTTATGTTTGCTGAAATTATATTTTTAACCCTTGAATGTTTGTTGGAATTACTTTATTGCCCTCCAATATTGCTGGAATTTATGTTTTTGCCCCCAAAGTAGCTAGAACTTGAATTTTAACCTTTGAATGTTGTTGAAAAGTGTAGTTTTACTCTTAGATGTTTGCTGTAAATTATGTATTATTTAATGACTTTGCTGAAATTATATTCTTGGCTTTAAATATTGTTGTAAATTTTTATTTTGGGCATTATACTTGCTGGAAATTATATTTTAGCCTTTAAATTTGTTGTAAATTATATTATTATCTTAACTATGGTTTAAAATTATAATTTTACCCTTTAGTTTGTTATAAATTACATTTTTTTACTCTAGAATATTGCCCAAATTTCTCTTTTTAATCCAAAACCTTGGAACATTTTTATTTTTGCCAAAAAAAGGAGATTTAATTAAGTCCTCAAAGCTTTTAATTATTTCTTTTCACATTTTATTTTTTTTATTTTATTTTTTTTTATCAAATTTATAATTAATATTCTAAAATTTGGTCTTGTTAGTCTAATTAATGTTCAAATTAGTTTCTTTATTTTCCTTGTAGTTATTTTGATAATTCTCATTCGGGTGTTAAAAGTTTAAGTGTGTATTATTGTTTTTTATCTTCTATTTATTTATTTATTTATTTATTTATTTATTTTCCTTGTTAAAATTTATTTGTTCATTTACTTATTTATTTTTACTTAAACAATTTTCATCTTTTTCCTAAATATTTAATTATTATTTTTTTTAATTTTGTTTATCATTGCTATAATTGTTTGAATTATCGCAGTATGTTCATAGTGATTGGTAAGAAATTATTTAATTAGTGGCTTATTTATTAAATAGTGGTATTTTTAACATGTTTGTTCATTTAGTAGCAATTTGTACTGAGTTTACGAATGGGAGGTACCTCGATTACCCTTTTAATTTCTTTTTATATGCTCCTATGTGTTTTTCTATGTGTTTTCATGTATCTTTGTGATTATAATTTTTATCCATGTGTGAGTGTTTTATTTATTTATGTCATTGTTGTTTATTTGAATTTAATTCTTGATTATTCAAAAATGTAATAGATAGGTAATATTCTATTTAGCAAAATTTCTGTATTTAGATAGTTAATGTAATAGATAGTTTATATCTAGTTAACAAAAACTTTTTGTATTTTAGTTAGAAAATGTAATAGATAGGTTAGATAGGCTATTTTGATTATCTTTTCCATTTTAGATTGTAATTAGGCTTCTCTGGTGTAATAGTTAGGGCTTTTGTGTGCTATGTGCTTATGTGTTTTATTCGCTTTTCCTAGAACTTTGCATCTAGAATATCATGCTTATGTGTTATGTGCTCCTATGTGCTATTATGTGCTTTTATGTGATTATTGCTTCAATATGTGTTTTATTCATTTACTTGCTTTATTATTATATATGTGTATCGTCGTCACACTAGTCCAACGCTAGTTGTGATTAATTTCGGTTTCTTCGCTAGTCCAACGCTAGCGGAGAATTTTTAGAAAATAGGCTAGTCCAATGCTAGGCCTTTAGGTCATTTTAGTATTAGAATCATTTCTCGTGTATATTTCATGACATTTCGCACACATTTTATCTTTCTTAGGCCTTTTTCATTTTTCTATGAATTTTATATATACTTTATCACTTATTACCTATTTTAACATCTATTTAGTGCATAACATTTTAGATTCCACTACACATAGAATTTTAGGTCATTTGTGTGATTTTTTACTAAGAAACAGTCATCTACTCACGTGGGAAGCGATGGCGTACATGTCGTTCCCCCCTCCGTGAGTAGGAATAGTTAGTCACGAGTCCATTCGTCTCCCGTACCCGTTATGTTGCATCCCTACTTTCTTTGTTCACTTACTATCTATATTACTATTTTCCTTTTCTTTTGCATTCCATTTTGCATCTACACTCGTGACTCCATCAAGGTCTAGACTCGAGTTTCGTAATTAATGCGGTAATTCCGACTAAACCTCAATGGAACATTTTGTCCCTTAACGATATTCATTTCAGGACTAGATTTGCATTCATATAGTTGCATCCAAATGCGATAAAATCTTAGGGTTGCATTAGGAAAATTTAGACTAAACCTCGCAACTAGTTTCGGCTAGGTTGAAAGGGTGCCTTAGGCGCGAGCCTTTGCCTTCCCTTTCTTCAACTGTGACTCCCGAACTTTTTTCTCTTGTTTTTAAAGATCTGGAGTCGTCTAAAAGGGTTTTTCTTGTTTTTCCTATATTTTTCCAAAAATCATTTCTTTAAATAAATCATTCTTAATTTTCTTACCTCTTATAAAATATTTTTGGGTGACTTGGTACACCAAAACTCAATACCAAGTGGCGACTCCTTTTTACTAAAAACCCTTTTAGACTCTATTTTCGGGCCCAAAAAGCCGTCGCATTTTCAAAGTCCCATTTTAGGCCCTTTTTCTTTTATTTTAAAAATAAAGCATTTGTTTGTCACATTTTTATCGAATCATCTTTTACAAAGCATTTTCTAAAAAATTATTTAAAAAAAAAATTTTTACACGCTTCTTTTTCCAATAAACACAATCGTATTTAATACTTCCTTTTCCTTTTTCCCGACCTCACACACTATACCATATTTATTTTCCTTTATCGAAAAATGGGGCGCGACGGGAGGGGCAAAATGTTCTTTTGAAATTTAATTGGTGTTATGTGTTAATTGTGAAACCCAAAAGAAACCTTGAAGGGACCACAAGTTTGCAAAATGAGGCTCGAAAAAAAAAGAAAATTAGAATTTACATGTAGATATAAGTGGCCAAGGAAAAGGAATGCAACGTAATGAGTGTAGGGGACTAAGGCTCATGACTTAATTTTCCTTCTTATAAATCAATAATAGCGTGCAAAGGCTACAAGAACCATACTTGCCCATTTCTCACATTAGAAGGGTGACTATTTATAATTTAAACAAACAAATGACACATCTAGCTCTTGAAAATTTACATGAAGTGCAATTCTAAATGAAGTGATGTACACATACAGGGATAAGAGGATGATATAATAGTAAATATTATGCAAATGAGAACAAAAAACCTAAAATAGAAAAATGCATGAAAGTGGGATGAATTATATGCAAAGGATGAAACTAGTGCATGAAGGGCCAAAGGGTCTAGTATTAGACTAACTCATTTCTACAAATTTTCACTAGCATTGGACTAACGAAGAAGTGGAGAGAGAAATCACGATTAGCGTTGAACTAGTGTGGTGACGCCACATGTATATTATTAATAACAAAGCAAACAAGATATAAATAAAAGCAGGTAAACACACAAAAGGACATAAATCACATAGAGCATGTAACACATAGACATGATATTTTGATGCAAAAATTATAAGAAAAGCGAATAAAACACATAAACATATAGCACACAAAGCTACAACTATTATATTGGGAACCTAACTACAATCTAAATGGGGAAAAAAAAGAAAATCATCTATTTAATCTATCTATTATATTTGCCCATCTAATTACAAATTTTGTTCCAATAATGAAAATATAAGGAAAATATATACCTATTTATTACATTTTTTTGAATAATTGTGAAATTAAAATTGAAAATCAATAAATGCTCAAAGTGAATAAAACAAAAGAAGAACGTACAAAAACACATAAGAAAAGCATATAGAAGCTATGTAAAGGAATTTTAAAAGATAATAGGGGTACCTCCCCTTTGAAGACCCTATACAAATACTTAACAAAATAAACAAACACATCAAGATACTACCATGTTTAGATAAATAATACAATGTTAGCCACTTTAACCTACAGTTAAAGAATAAAATGATTAAAAGATAAGCTTAAGACAACGAAATTAAATGCTTAGAAAGAACAAAAAGAAGTTATTTTAGATAAAAATAGGATAAAATGTATTTAAACCTTTTAACATGCAATAAAAACACAGAATAATTAAGAAAAGATAAAAAAACCTAATTTGAGCATTAATTAAACATTCAGAAACTTAAGAGGGCCAAATAAAAAATTTTAGGAACTTAATTAAAAAATACAGAAAAGTTTTTAGGGGTAAAAATGAACATTTTTTGAAGTTTTGGGGTTAGAATGAAATATCAAAAACTTGAGGGACCAAAATGCAATTAAAGAAAAGTTCAAGGATACAAAATATAAATATACAAATATTAGGGGCCAAAATGCAATTCAAAAAAACTTAGGGGTAGAAATGAATTTAGTTAAAAGTTGAGGGACCATAATGCAATTACTTAGGGACTTAGATAAGAAGAAAACAAAATTATAGTGGTCAATCTATAAAGATTAGAAACTTAAGTGCAAAATTCTAAATGTCTAGGCCCACAATAATACTAAAAAAACTATAGGGACTAGAAAATAAACATATTATTATTATTATTAAAA
This sequence comes from Mitragyna speciosa, assembly GCA_024721245.1. Classification (NCBI taxonomy): domain Eukaryota; kingdom Viridiplantae; phylum Streptophyta; class Magnoliopsida; order Gentianales; family Rubiaceae; genus Mitragyna; species Mitragyna speciosa. The sequence continues at coordinate 14,285,109 of CM045563.1, read as the reverse complement.
TTAATTTAAAAATCACAAAACTCAAAATGACATAGTTTCAAGAAATGATGTAGTTTCAATGAAACCCCTTTTTTTTAAACCATCTTCTTCCTTAGAAAGACCTGGCCGGCCGGCCGACCAGGCAAAACACTGGCGAGGTCTTATGGGACTTAAAACTTCATCCCTATTATGTTTTCTTGTAAATTCCATTTTCGGCCTTGCTTTTGTCAAAGAGTGGCCAAAAACGAGACAAAAATGGCCAAAACAACTCTCGTTCCATCACTGCTCTCAAAACTCAAAAAAAGCCACAAAATACACATGGAAAGACTCCTAAGAACTAGTGAAGCATGAATATAACAATGATTAAACACAAAACAAAATGTATAAACATGAATTAAAGCAATGGAAACCAAACCCCTCAAGAAAAACCCATTTCAAATTTTGAGCCGAAATGATCGGATTTTATCACTATCATCCTTATTCGAGACCAACTAAGCCATTACCACATTCATTTTATGACAAATCTATTCAAATATGCTAAGTTTTTTCATTTGCATAAAAAGATCCTCATTTGGGCATTTTTACAAACTCATGGTAAGCAACAAAACACATGATAGAGTTTAACCATATTTGCATCAGCTTAATATTTGCATCTACTTAGACCCAAAAATTTTACCAAAAACTTCATGAACCAGTTCATAAATATTGAGAAATGAAACGAAAAATGACGTAAACAAAAGGAATTCTATGTTTTTTAGTGAAGGTGGAGTTAAGAAGCAAAACACTTATCTTCCAACAATGACAATAGTATGTTTCCTCTTTGCTATGTGCATGTTGTGTGTTTGTGTATTATGCTTGTGACTATGCGTGTGAGTGTTTGCACAGGTCTGTTGATGCATGTATGTGTGTTTGGTGTGTGTTGTGTATGAGGGTTGTGTACTGATGGTGTGTGAGAGTGAGGCTAGTGTCGTGTGTAAGAGTAATTATGGCATGGTGTGTGATATTATGGTTGGAGTGTATTATGTGTATGAAGTGTGAAGGTTGAAGGTTGTGTGTATCGTATGTGAAAATGGTGAGGAGAGTGGAGTGAGTCTGGATTGCACTAGTGTGTGTTTTTTGAGTTGGTGATGAGGGTGTTAATTCCTTAAAAGAAAATTTGGTCAAAAGAGAGTGAGTCACCTTGGGGATACTATTGTTGTATATTTTGGTGAAAAATGCTATAGGAATAGAGAGCGACAGAGAGAGGAAAAGTATAAGAGAGAAGGAGAGAGGGAGAAAAATGGAGATAGTAGGAAGTTTTGGGATATGCAATAGCAGCTATTACTATTACAGTAATGCAACACAGTAGTTGTTTTGTCTCCTTTTTTTTTGGAAGAAATTTTTTTGAAGAAAAATAAAAATCCTTGGGGATTCTATAACATTACAAAACTTTAACTAAAATTCATTATCACGCAAGCATCTCATGGAAAAATTTTTCGTGGTGAAAATCTAATTCTAACACACCATTGGGAAACATACCAAAGAGATAAAAATTGCAAAAACTAAAAAATGCTAAATAGTCTCTAATAATTACAAAAATTTACATAAAATTATATCATCCAAAACACATATAAGAAAATCTTGCTCGAAAATTCTAATATTGAGGCAATTTTGGAAATGTGCATTTCATAGACAAAAAAGGAAATTCAAATAAATACCAAATGAGCTTAAAAAATCATAGAATTTTTACAAAAAAATCCATGAATATATAAATGCAAATATAGAGGTTTTACACAAAAATTCTAACAATAAGAGCACATTGAAAAATGTGATGTTAATTAGAAGAATAATAAAATTCCAAATAAATATTAAATGGCTTCTAAAAATCATTAAAATTTATGAAAATACTTAAAATCGCACAATATGAATTTAAAAATTCAAAACAGTTGAAAAAGATATTTACAAGTCAAAATTATCATTTTACCCCTAAAGTTACTAATTTTACACAAACTTTACATTTGACCCCTAAAACAAAAATTACCCTCAAATATAGCAAAAATTTTAAATAGTGTATCAAAATTTGGTATCTACAATTTGAATTTCTAAATTGTTTAGAATAGAATTACATATGTAATGTACAAGAAGATAAAGATCACACTAAAGAGCAACCAAGGAGGCGTGTCAATAGTTGAAGACCTCTCCAAGGGGATGTATAAAGAGTTGAAGACGTTCCTTAGGTTTTTGACCATCTAGTTTCTTTTTGGCTCAAGGAAACTAGTTTAGTATAGTCCACAATCATCCATATTTTTTATGCATGTCTTTATATGTTGATATATTTAATTGCATACTATAATGAGACATATTAATATAAAAGATAAAATACCTCAAATAAAATAATAAATCATTACTCAATTTGCCTTCCAATATTAAAGCAAAAACCAGAGTTCTTATTAGGCATTGACTTGTTGGCCTTCGTTAAGGTCACCTAACTCAAGCATGTTTTTATTATGAGATTTGATCTCTGAATAATGGATCTGAATTAACAAAAATACATAACTTGTTGATTTCGGTCAAATTTATAATATTTTTTATGCAAGTTTAGGAAACACAAAAAATGCAATTATCAAGAGTTAATACCCAACTATCTAGGACTTATAAGAGTTGTGATTGCTAAATGTAACTTATCTAATCCAATCATCTTTGGCTTGTTGGCCTCCGTCAAGATCAAGATAATAGGATGGGATCCTAACCACTAAAAATTTCTAATAGATTCCCAAATCATAATTATAGGCTATTGATTTGAGATAAAAAAGTGAAAGTAGCCTTATCCCCCTCTAGGGTATTTTAGCGATAGGTTCTATAGGAAGTGGACGATCCTATTTGGTCAAATACCTAGCGACAAACTCCTATGTTCCTTTCATAACCAAATAAATTTATAGTTTGTTTTGGTTTGGAGGTATAACATAGGACTGTTTCCAAAAGTTGTTTAGAAGACTGGTGTAAACTGCATGTAAGTTGCTAAAAAATTGCAAAAACACAATCAAAATTGTTGACATGGATTCATAGATGTTTCCCTTCTGAAGCTTCTCGTAGATATCTTTCAAAACTAGATCCACATATTATCAATAAGAAATCCGTGGACGAATTTGCCTCGTGTTTCTCGTCAATCTACTATAACCATGATCCATAAATGACAATTATGAGTCTTTTTTGTGGGATCCATGGACAGTTCTCATGGTATGATTTTTTAACATTTACAAAACTTCAAAATTTTATTGCAAATTCAACACTTTGTAACACCATTTCACACTTTACACCTCCAATTGTATCCCAAACCAAACTATAAGAATAATGAGCACATTTAATTAGAAAGTGAGTGTAAAGTGAGTGTAGGCTGTTGGGGCAACTGGAACAGAAAGAGGTTACTAAGCTATTTTTTATTTCAGGTTGTTTGAAGGTTGAAGAGGAGTTTGGTAGATAGTAGAAAGCTACTGGAGTTTGAGATGATGACTAATGTGAAGAAGTGGTGATGTAGTAGTTTGGAAATGGTTGCAGTTGGAAGAATGATGCAGCTTTTGCTTATTTTTCTTGCTTCTTGTTTGCTAACTACTACTGGGATAGGGAGCTATGGCTATTTGAAAGTTGAACAAGAGTTATTGTTGTTAAGATAATAGTGATAATATCGATGATGGTGCTGAGAGGATAACATTATGGGTTTTTTTTTTTTTTTTGAGTGTGACTTGTTTTGGTTGAAGAAGGAAGTAGCAGTTTCCTGAAGCTACTAGAAAATAGAAAAACTGAGGTGTTACATGTGAGACGTAATTGGTGGGACAGGTTGGAGGATTAAGCAAGTTTTAGGATGGTTTTTGTTAAATGGAGAATTAAAATTATTGGTTTTGTATTGGAAGATAGTAATGAATTATGATTGTGTTGAAGTAAGAATGATGCATGAAATGAAGAAAACATTATGAGGTTTTGATGATGAGGGAATGTGGTATGAAATGTGGTTGTGGGTGGAATGGCTATGAAGTTTTGTTTAAAATGGAATGATGATGAAAAATTAAAGGAGGAATGGTCTGATAGAGTGATGCATTTGAAGGATATTATTGCTTATATTTTTTTTAGCTACTACATTGATTTTGTTCTTTCTTTTTGTTGTTGATATATGATGTAGGTGTAGGTAGAGGGAGAGGTAATGATTCAAATTGATAAAGATGAAAGGCTTTTTTGAGGATGGGAGATGGTGAAGTAGGCGAAGAAGGTGCTAAAGATGATGAATGGATTGAGGGATGCGGTTTTGAATAATAAAAAGGGTGATGGTGATGTTTGGTTCTTACAAATGCTAATGGTGAGGGAATTTAGTTTTGCCCAAATTTTCTTGATGCCCAATTTGCATTCTTTTAATTAGGATGTTATATGTTTTAACAAAAATTTTGGTAAAAAAATGGTAAGCTTTGATGAATGATTTAGGAAAATAGGGAGTGATGAAGTATGGTGTGGGAATGAAAAGTATAATGAAGTGCGAAATTTAGGTTGAGTGTAGAATGAGTAAAAATGACATAAGAAATTTATTTGATAGTATAACTCATATCGGTTTGACTAAAAATTAAAAGAAAAATAGAAATAATTAAGCATCTTAAAAAATTACCACATTTCTTTATATAAACTCTAAAACCACATAAACATTTACCAAAAAAAATTTTTTTTTTGATAGTGAAAATCCTATGGCAACACCATCTTGAAAAATTCACCAAAATCATAAAAATTATAGAGAATAAAAAAAGTACTTAATGACTTTTGAAAAATCATGAAACTTGAGAAGAAAATGTAGTAACTCATAAAAGGATCATAAATAAAGTTTCACTTGAAAATTCTAACAAAAGGGTTGCCTTGGGAAGTGCGCCAAAATTAAGAAAAACATGAAATTCAAATAAATATTAAACAGCTTAAAAAATATACCAAAATTTAGGAAAATACTTAAAAGCATAAGTAATGAATTTAGAAAATTAAAAGACATGAAAAAGTCCTTAAATGTAAGATGATCATTTTGCCCTTGGCACACTAATTTTGACTGTTTCGCACAAAATTTATATGTGATTCATAAATTGCAAAATATTTATCCTTAAATAAAGAAAATTTTAAGTGAAATCAAAATTTAGTGTTTACAATAATAAGACTACATCCTTAACCAACATACTCAGTCACTTCATGATCATCCTTTTCTATATCTCTTCCTAGTTCTTGCACCACTGAATCCTACATCATTATCATGTGAACTTCCTCATGCTTACAACTATGGGTAGTACCAAATTTGTCACCATATTTAAAGCACAAATAGTGGTCCTTGATGTATTAGAACTAGAGTCAAATTTTCTTGCCTTATTGATAGGTTTCTTGATTCCACCTTATTATCTAGGAGTGAGGAATTGCCTGAGCATTCTTGAGTGGCCTTTTATGCTTCTTGTTGATCCAAATGATGCTCCTGCAATCTAGCCATCTCAGATGCTTCTTGGACAATCACAAGTTTATGCATCTTGACTATGAGTTCGATTTTTTATGTAGCCCACAAGAAACTTGAAATGTAGTAGGATTCAGAAAATGCACGTATAATGATTATCACAACTATCCTTAATTCTTCAAAGTTTAGGCCACTATTGTGGTGATTAGTTGTAACTTGTTGAACTATTCCACCATATTTCTTCACTTAATTCCTAAACTTCTTGCACAGCTCAAATCCAAATTCTGGCCATAACACCATTCCCCTATCACCCTTAAAACTTAAATGCCATAAATCTGCATTGCCTTCTAAATATAGCTTAGCCAAATTTGTTTGTTGTTTCATAGTTATCTAGTATAATTGGAAGAACTTGCCATATTTTCTGACTCATTTCCTACTATTAACTTCCTTGAAGCTCGGAAAACCCAATTTAAGAAAACCAAATATGAAGATTGCTTCCTTCTGCATGGGAGGCTCCCAAATCAGTACTCCTGAATCACTCGCTATAGAGGATACTTGTCGGGAGAGTTCTCTTTGCATATCTTGTGGGGTTACCCAAAATATTACTTTTTCCATTTTGACTACACAAGAAATTTTGAATTGAATTGTTATGACTACCATGAATGTTTTCATTTCGGCGTTATTGGCCTACTATAAGCTTTAAATTCCGAATGGCAGGCTTCTAGTTTTTCTTTCATGAATTTCCAGTCAACCACTGTGATTTAAGAGCCCTTGCATTCTTCCATCCTGTTTCCTCAGTTGTTCCTTTATACTTTTTAAATGTGTATCTTTAGCCAAAAGAATTACCTGATTTAGTTAATAGAGGTAAATTGTTCAAGAAAGAAATGAGAAAATTATAGCAAAAAGAGAAAGAACATTATCAAGAAAGAGAATTAGCAGAGATGATAGATCACAAATTGAATCCAAATGCTTTCTTCCTTCTTTGCCAATTCTCTATACATGCTTTGTAATTTCATAACTATCCTAAATAACTTGCAAAAGCTAGAATCTGTAACTAATCACTCAGCTAATTTTCTAACTAATTCTAGCTATTGCAAATGAAGACAAATTATAATGCAGGTTGTAATAGTAGTTTGCCCATCTTTAAAGATCTCTATAGGCATTTTACACCTAGACCCACTATAAAGGGACAAAAATATTAACTACGTCCATGTTGATATCAAAATTACCATTATATCCTCTATTCAAAGTTTAAATGATAAAAGTACTATTTTTGGTAGTTTAAATTTGTGTTATACCAATTCTACTTATGGCCTGCATCGAGTGTGATAGCAAAATTTGAAACAAAAGGAATTAGGACTAAATCTTAGAAATCCCGATTTTACAATTGTCTTTTTCATGACAATTGAGTCTTGATGTTTGATATGATTTAAAATTGAGGCTAATGTACTTGGAAATTGCACCTAAAAGAGGCTAAATGGTGAAATTGTAGGTGACAGAATAAAAAGTGTGTATACTCCCATGCATATGTGAGAAAAGATAATGTCTATGTGATAGAACAAAAATGTGTGATTTATGTGTGCGAGATGAAAAGAGAATATGTGCGTATTTATGAAAGAGTGTGTGTGTCTATGTGTTAAATAAAGAGAAATTGAATGAGTATTTTTATGCTAGTCCCAAAATTTAGCAAATTAAGTAATAAAATTTCACTTAAAATTTTTCTAGAAATTAAATGATATTAATATATTCAAAGATAAGGGAATTCCATTCTCAAAATAGGTTTAGAGAAATTGATTGCGCATATTTATGGTAGTCAAAAAATTCATCAAGTTTAGTAATAAAATTTCACTTAAAATTTTGTGTACAAATTAAATCAAACAATTAAATAAGGTTATTAAATTTAAGCAATTAAATAAGGTTATTAAATTTAAACAATTAAACAATTAAATAAGCTAGGAAACTGGAGGAAAGCTGACGGCTCGAGAGGTGAAGCAGAGCTTTCATGGTTATTTATTGGGCTAACGTCCTACCAGTTAAGCTGGATCTAAAGAATGGTAAATGAACCATATAATGCTTGACCTTGAAACAAAGCCCAAAAATAAGTTCCGATCATCTCCTGCTCATGACTTGTACCCCTCAAATAACCCATTATTAAGCCCACTATCCTTCCTCACTCATCAAACACAAAAACCCATTGAATAGACCGAGATTCTTCCTAGCCCATCAAACACGTAGTACTAATTTTGGAGGCCCAATTTCTTTGGACTAGAAGTTCAATTGCCTAAAATTATATTTGCAAACTACACTGGTATTGAGAATCGCTCGTTTCCCTCTTCCGCACTTCTCCTTTCGTCCTGAAACCCTAGCCTCCCCAAAAAAACCCTAGCTTTGTTCTCTCCTCAGTATTGCTCATGGCGAAGAAGAGAAAGTCCCGAACCTCTGAAACTACAGAAACCCAACCGGAAACCGAACAAGTTAAACCGGAACCGGAACCGGAACCGGAACCCCGGCCTGAATCAATTGAAATCAAAGAAGGAGCAGGAGGAGCAGTGGACATGGAAACAGATCCAGCAGTCGAAGGAGAAGAAGTTGAGGAAGAAGTCGAAGAAGAAGTAGAAGAGGATGAGGAAGGTGACGAAGAAGGAGAGGAGGAAAACGTAGTTGTCACCGAGATTGAAATTGAACAATCCAATGGCGCCGGAGCAGAAGATCAACAGAACAATAAGGATGAGGATTTGGAGGACGAGCCGTTCGAGAAGCTTCTAGAGCCGTTTACTAAGGATCAGATGTTGGTTTTACTCAAAGAAGCCGTTTCTAAGCATCCTGACTTAATGGAAAGTGTTAAAAGCCTCGCGGATGCAGACCCCGCCCACAGGAAAATTTTCGTTCACGGTCTTGGATGGGATACTACTGCGGAAACCCTAAATAGTGTATTTGGAAAGTACGGGGAAATAGAGGATTGTAAGGCGGTTACCGATAAGGTTTCTGGGAAGTCGAAAGGGTATGGTTTTATACTGTATAAGCATCGGAGTGGGGCGCGAAAAGCATTAGTTGAGCCACAGAAGAAGATTGGGAATCGGATGACTTCTTGTCAATTGGCTTCTACTGGCCCTGTCCCTGCTCCCCCTCCCACAACAACGCCAACTCCGGTGTCAGAGTATACCCAGAGGAAGATATTTGTGAGTAATGTGGCGGCGGAGCTCGATCCGCAGAAGTTGTTGGACTTCTTTTCCAAGTTTGGGGAGATTGAAGATGGGCCATTGGGGTTGGACAAGCAGACTGGGAAGCCGAAAGGGTTTTGTTTGTTTGTTTATAAGACTGTTGAGAGTGCAAGAAAGGCGTTAGAGGAGCCACATAAGAATTTTGAAGGGCATACGTTGCATTGCCAGAGGGCTATTCGATGGGCCCAAGCCGAATAAACAGTTTCCTCAGCAGCAACAGCATCAGCAGCATTATGGTGCTGGTCAGCACCATCAGCAGCAGCAGTATTATGGGAATCCTTCTAAGAAAGGCAAGTATTCAAGTAATAGTGGAGGTACAAGTTCTTCTGGTCATTTGATGGCTCCAGCTGCTGGTCCAGCTGTAGGTTTTAATCCGGCTGTGGCTGCCGCTGGACCGGCATTGAATCCAGCGCTTGGGCAGGCTCTAACAGCACTGCTGGCTACTCAGAGTGCTGGTTTGGGTATCGGGAATTTGCTTGGAGGACTTGGGGCCCCTGTGAACCAGGGCATGCCGCCTGTTATGAATAATCCTGGGTACGGAGGACAGGGATATGGAACTCAGCCAGGGATGCAGGGAGGGTATCAGAACTCACAGATGGGGTCCCAGGGTGTTAGACCGCAACAAGGTGGTGGTCATTACATGGGGCATGGTCACTAGGTGAGTTTGAAGTTATTCCATGTTTAAATGATTCTGTTCTTAATGCTTGTTTTTCTGTTTAGATAGCTATACTGCTAGATGTTTAATATTAATATGCTGGAATTGGAAATTGCATGATACAGAATGGAAAATTTTCTTAAAATAAAGTAATCGAAAATATATAAAAACTTGCTTTTTTGAGTGGATTTTAGTTTTTCACATGTCCACCTTTTTAGGAAAATTTACGTGGTCTATTTTGTATTGAGAAATTCTTATATTGTTGGAACCTGAAATTTAAGATGGTTAAGATGTTTTGCTTTGACACTAAAATGAAGAAAGAAGGTAAACAACATAAACAGCAAAAGAAAGCTGTTTTTTGCTTGCTGGTGATTTTGGAGAGAAAAGAAACATATCTTTCTTTATTCGGGAGTTGGAAAGTAAAGAAATAGAAATATTTTGAGAAAATTTCTGGTTGAAAGTATAACTGGTAGAACTTTTATACAAGCTTGAGCACTGTTAGGGTGTTAAATTTTAAGCACATTATTTCTAAACATTAGTTTTGTAGTAAGTCATCTGTTTGAATCCTCTTCTTGGGAAGCCTGACAGTGAAAGTGCAGAAAAGTTTAAACAGAAGAGTTCTACTAGTACAGAATTCTTCTAAAGGTATTGGCATGATTCATTCTAATGCATTACGTAATGTTTTGATCAACTGTGAGGTCTTTGTCTGATTTCAAACTAGTGGATTTCTGAATTCAAGATGCAGCTGTATGAATAATGGATTGTTGATTTAACATTTTATTAAATTAATTTGGATCTTCAGTAAAGCTAAGTGGGGAAATTTATGAGCCATTTTCTGATTTAGAGTACCATTCATGGTATCCACTCTCTTTGTTGGCGTGCAAAATGCAGCTATTTTTACCTCTATTTTATTGTTTTCTCAAGTTATGTCTCTTTACAGAGTGCCTTGTTGACATTTACCGGGTAATGTCTTGTTATTGGTTATCATGTTTTTCCACGTTATAATGTGAATATATTGGTCACTGAGATAATTAGATTCTAGGAGTAGTACAATTGCTTTATTTGTTTTTGGTTGTTATGTACCATTACATGATAAATCTTGTCTATTTGACTGCTCTTGATGTCAAGTGATCAATTTTGTTTTACCTTCTGAACTTGTCCATGTTCATTAAATTTTCCTACATATGCATCCATATTAAAGAGATAGAAATTGTATATGAGTATTATTTATCTCCTAATCATTGTTAAAGGAAAAGAAATTTAAGAATGCTTGGTTTATAGCATCATTGGTGGTGCTCTCCTTTGTGTCCACAAACACAATTTATTATATTCACATTCAGTCTTTGCTGAAGCTAATTTCTGTCTTTTACGAATTTTGTTTGTGGTTCGCTTTCAAAATGTAAGTTCATGGATTAATGAAAGCAATACGAACCATTGTTCTTTTCAAGTTTATGTTTTGTAAGGTATTGATTTCACCTTTGAGCAGTTATACTGTCTTTCTGCTAAAAGTTGAAGTTTTTCCCTCCCAATGGGTTTTCACATTTACATATTCATTGTGCAGATTCCTTCATAAATGCACCAATCTTTTATTTTGGACTGGTGATTCTTCTGAAGTTCCAGGCTCTCTTGCAAATGAAGTCTTTATAATGTTGCAAAAGTCATTGTTTGCTTAAAGACCAGATTTAAACTTGTATTTTCTTAGCCAAGATCTTGCTTTTGTTGACTGCTTTTCAAAACAATGTATTACTTTGTTTCCAATAATTTCTTTTTCAAAAAGGATTGAGAAGCAGGTCAAGAATCTCTAACTTTGCTGGATATCTCTTATTAGTAGTTTAATCTCTATTTTGAGTATTATGTACCTTTCGATCTGATGTTAATTCATCTGTATTTCACCTCTTACTGTTGCTCCAGATTTTTTTTACATTTTTCTTTCTATTGTTTGAATTTATAAGCTGTTACATGCATTTGGCATTTAATAAAATGTATGATTATGCTTGTCTTACCTTATGACCTAGTAAGCGTCTTGTTTTGTTGGTAGACTGTCAGATGAGGTGTAGTTTTGTGTCACGGATGCTGTTGCAGGTATTTTTTCTGGTTAGACAAAAAATGATGACCTAGCACTTCACCATTCAAATTACCCTCTTTTGTTTTGCTTTCTTATCTGAGCTGGTTTCAAAAGCTAAGCTTTGAGGCTTGGTTACGGAAATGCTTTTTTGTAACAATTTGCTCCAATGTGCTTTTTGTAGTGGAACTTATTTGCCCTTTGAAACTACTTGAGAAGTTCTCTCTGAATTCAGTGCCATTTAATACAGAAGCCTTAGCATATTAGGATAAAAGCTTAAATGACCAAATAACAAGTCTTTTCAAATTTGGGGGAATTGTATTTCAAGATCAAATTATCCAATGAACAAAATGCACAAAGATATTCCTATCCTTCTTAAACTCTCCTTCTTGGTACTGGTTCCGTCTTTTCTAAATTTTGCGTTTTGTCTGAGTCATAACCGAGGAAGAGCTATCCTCTTCCTCCCAAAACTTTTTCTTGGTACCTTTTCAACTGTGCTTGGTTTCTTGGGTATCTTGGTTTGATGAAGCTCACAAACCCGTGGGAACCCTGAGAATATCTTGATGCTATGAAGAGCTTGCAGCTATATTGTTCTGCTTCAACAGGTGTTCGCTGTGGTGACAACACTGTTGTGATCTGCACGGAGATATTTTTCACGCAGGAGTACTTATTTCTTGCACCATTCTGAAGATTGTATTCTTTCTGGCAGAAAGTGCCAGTCTATTTTAATGGTTATTGTGATCCTTTTGTGTTTGGAGACGGAAAAATGTCTAGGTGCTTGTGGATCAGATTCTTTAGTTAACGTATTTATGGTAGGCTTGCTTTCTATGTCCTTTTATCCTAATTACGAGTCCTTGTGCGTTTCTGATTCTGTGTTGTTCGGCTATGGCAGTTTTTAGGATTAACTGTTGTTGGTAGTAATGAGACAGCATGGAAATGGGCTTTCTGCAAGATTTGAATGAGATAATAGGCCTTTCTTGGTTGCAAGTGATGACGCTAGTCCTTATTGACTGATCCCCAGCCACCAGATTTAGGGCTACGATGCTATTTCCAAATTTTGTAACTTTGAAAGAAATAGAAAAAACACCGTGAACGTTAGGGGATGTTCGAGGACTGGGTATTTGGTCGATGAATAGATTTTACGACCTGAATCGGTGTCATTGGTTTTGTAAAATATTGAATCGTGAATCGGTCTACGTTATTTGCAAAATCAGCTCAGATAAGTTGCGTATGCGATCATACCCTAGCAGAATTATCACAACTTGTGATTAACAATTTAAAAAATGAAAAATACAAAGAGATCAACTGGAGAATCTGAAACGAAGAAACAAAAAAATCTAAGAATCAATATTTTCTAAATTCAAAATTTAATTCCAAATTCAACTGATAAGATTTATTTTGACAAAAGATGACCGTATCACATGCAAATAGAAATAAACAAGAATAAGTTTGCAATTTCAACATAATATGAGCATGCATTTTTATTATAGAAATAAAAAAAATTAAGCCAAATAGAATCAGACATAGTGGTGCTAAATAGGGGTGATATAGAGTCAAGTTGAGCTCGAATAGCACCATGTTCGAGCTCAACTTGATTTCCTGTAGGTGTTGCTTGAGCTCGATTGAGCAAAAAATTGTGAAACTAGAACTTGACTTGAAATTCAGTGGCACTTTTGTTTTTTTTTTTGTTTCACTTTGTTGCTCGAGCTCGAGGATATTTTAATAAATTTTATAATTTTTATATCTAAAATAGTAAACACATAATAAATAAATATATAATTATTAAATAATATATGTTCGATTAGGTTTGATAAGCTTTCGAGTTTGAAAAATCAATATTCAAACTCGACTCATGAGCTTAATCAAACTACTTGAATTCAGCTCGAACTAGATCAACTCGAGTTCGAGACGAATAGTTGATCGAGTTGCTCACGAGCTACTTGTGAGCAACTCGGCTCGATTACACCCTTGTGAGCAATTCGGTTCGGTTACACCCCTAGTGCTAAAGCAATAACAGTATACCATGCTTGAACAACAATACTCTTATACATAATTAAGAAATTTAACAGATCACTGATGAGTAAATAGCATCAAGCAGAAACAAAATGAAAATAGATCTCTGAGAATCATTTCACAGTAATATAGCATGACTTCTATCATTTAAAGAATTCACTCCATTCATAAAAACCGCTGAGTAGCGCAAATCGAGTCAAATCTATTGGATCTAATAGACAACTTAATCAATGAGGTTGCAAAAAGTGGATTAACACAACTAAACTTGAGAGAGAGAGAGAGAGAGAGAGAGAGAGAGAGAGAGAGAGAGAGAGAGAGAGATGCCGAGAGAGTCATAGGAAAGGCAAAGGGAGAAAGAAGGTAGAGAATCAGGGAAAGAAGAAAAAACAATGTGCATCCGTAATTGGCAGAATTATAAAAATGCCGTCGTACATGGATCGAGTCAGGTACCTACAAGTTTATAAAAGTGTAAGTTGATACTCGAGCTGCTAACTTCTCGAAACCGAATTGGTACTCAACTCAGTATCAGTAACAGATTTGGTTACCCCTATTTTTATCGTTCATATTGGATTGGTTTCTCAGGGTTTTTTGAACACCCCTACTGAACGCAATTGCAATTAATGTAAAAGAAAAGAATAATTCTTTTAACCCTCGGTACATGAGAATGATATGAAATGGTAAGACTTCCCACCCAAAATGTGTTTCTACTCAAAATAGGTTGAAACAAATTTATATTGTATTGTTTACTAACTTAAGTCAGAATAGAATAAAATAAATATTGATTTGATTGATGTGTCTTGTACTATTTGTGTATAAAATGTAAAATATTAATTATATATGTATGTATGTATGTATGTATGTATGTATGTATGTATGTCATGTACTGTTTTTGTATCTAAGATAAATTTTAACATAATTAAATTAATAATAATTGATGTTCTTATTATGAATATTTCAGTTTATTTAACTCTACAATATGAATAAATGTTTTAAATTTGTATATTTTTTAGCAATATTATTAACAACGTTAAAAAATTGTAATAAGTAAACAAACATATTGTCAAGATATTGTGTGGGTGGGTGGGGCAAATTCGACATTGTGTAATTTTTTGTTTTATTTCTGGAATGGAGTGGAAAAGACATTTCGTTAGGTTTTGCTAAGGATTGATGTTTCCAAGAAAAATGTGGAATCACATACCTGGAGGAGAGGGTTTTCCAACCTATAGGGCTTATACCAAATATGAGAATAGAA
>CM045563.1:12970331-13014155 GCA_024721245.1 Mitragyna speciosa | reverse complement strand
AAATGCAAAAACAAATGTAAAAATGTTGACACAAGTGAAATTGCATGTTAATTCACTCACAACATGTTGAGAATCACCCACATAATGATGACTGAACACAAATGAACTCCTAAGACAGATTGGCACTATTAAGCTAACAAAATGCAAAACATAATCACCAAAAATAATGGAACAAACATGCAAGACTGAATTAACATCTAAAGTAAAATAATTAAAATGAAAAAAACACAAAAGCTTAAGCCACAAATCAGTAGAATCTAGCAATTCAACCAAGTTCAATGTGGCATTTGAACTTTGCATCAATTCCTTCTTCACGATTTTGTCTTCCAAGTGATTAAACGAATCTGGACATTATGGCAGCAATGATGATGTGTTTTTCCTTGATGATCAAACTGCAAAATAGTCACAAAAACACTAGGAAAAGATTGGTTAAGTGAGTTAGTAAAATAAATTTCTTCTTGAGAGTACATTGGTACAAGACAATTAGCCCTCACAAGTAAGACACTCTTGCACTCACTCAAACAAGTTTCAGAAATTTTCTCACTCGCATGACTCTCACTCTTTTTCTTCTTCTCATGAACACTCTTTTCCTTTGATCTCATCTTACACTCTTCACCTATTCTAAGTTGATCTCTATAAGCTTCAATTGGCCTCATAGGTGTTAAGATGACATTCTTTTTACTCCAAGCAAAGGAATAAGTGTTTTTGAACCCATCGAAGATCACCCTTCTATCAAATTGCCATGGTCTTTCCAAGAATAATGTGACAAGTTGCATAGGTGCAACGTCACATACAGCTTCATCTTCATACTTCCCTATGGCAAAAGACACAACCACTTGCTTTGTAACCTTCAAACTCCCCGTATTAGTCATCCATTGTAGATAATATGGATTTGGGTGCTTTAATGTTGGCAATTGTAACTTATTTACAAACAATGAACTAGCCACATTAGTACGACAACCTCCATCAATTATCAAACTACATACCTTATGATTGACAGTGCATCTAGTATGAAAGATGTGATCTCGTTGCAAACTCTCCTCATCTTCTTTAGGTTGTTCACTCAACGTCTTCATTGTGACTAAAACTTCACCATGATCACCAGTACATTCAATGATCTCCTCATCACTTCCTCCTTCCAATGGTGGCATATCTTCATCATCACTTGAATTCAAACTCTCAACATCGCCATTGTCAACACAATCATAGCTCTTTTACTTGCACATTGAGAAGCTACATAACCATAACCTTAACATTTAAAACACTTTAATAGCACTTTGCCTTGTTGGAGTTTCAATCTTACCCTTAGAAGATGATTTGGATGATGGATCAATTTTGTTGGCACCTTCACGAGTTGGAGTAGCCCGTGGTTGATCAACTCTTCTCTCACTTCTCCTTGGCTTGCTCTACTCTCCAATTAGCTCGATTTTGCATTGAAGAATACCCCCTTGCACATCTACCCTTTCAATTGTCTCTCAACCTTGATGGCATGTCCACCAAGTCATGGATGTCTAGGTAGTGTTGGAGCTCCACTTTTTCAACAATATCCGTATTAAGTCCAGCTATAAATCAAGCCATTGAAGCCTCTTCTTCTTCCTTGATATCTAGCCCTAATGATGAGCATCTCCATTCTCTTTGTAATACTCATCCACACTCATTGAACCTTGCTTCAACGTTTGAAGCCTATGATGAAGATCTCTTACATAGTAACTTGGCACAAATCTCTTCTTCATGACATTCTTCATCTCACGCCAAGTTCTAATAGGCTCCTCTTCACATCTACTTCTTTCCTTCACAAGCTTATCCCACCATATGCTAGCATAATCCGTGAATGCCACTACAGACTAATTGCACTTTCTTCTCTTCGGAGTAGCTATGGCAATTGAAAATATGCTCCACTTTACGTTCCCATTCAAGATATGCCTCAGGATCAAGCTTTCCTTGAAATGGAGGTATCTTCATCTTGATGCTTCCAAGATTGCTATCTTGATTGTTGGTAACCCTCCTTCCTCTTCGAGTGATTATGTCATCATACTCGGATGCTTCATCTCCATGATCCTCCTCATACACCGGATTCCTTCGTAACCCTAGTTTGGGCTTTAAAGGCCGACTCCATGCCTTCCATTCTAGCATTCATTTGAGCCAATTGCTCTTGCATAGCTTGCCACATAGACTTCATGTCAAAGTTTTGTTCTACACTTTCGTTAGACATGATGAATAAACCTGCAAGAAAAAATCGTTAATAATAAAAAGAAAATAAACAAGAATATGTGAAACACTCCCTTAGTGTTTGCACTCGCTTCCCTCAAATATTATGGCTTTTACCCTCCTTGTGCTCACCACTAAGCCTTTTACCTCTCTTGAGATCAATCTATATGCCCTTTGATGAAGAACCTGCTCAATTGTCCTCAACAAAGTGTCAAAAGTTAAGTATCAAGGAAGAGAATAAGAGTAACAAAAAACTTAGGAAGCTTAGAGTAGATTTGTTGTCAAGAATTCCAAAGAATGACCAAGAATGAAGACACAATATAGACACCCTAATGTGTGGTATAATTGTGTGAAAATTCTTGATTTTAAAGTTTCTCTTGACTGAAAATATTGAACTTGTGCAAAAAATAAAAACTCCAGCAAGTTATTCTTTCAAAGCTTGGACCACAATGCTCAAAGAAGCAAGCCACACCAATTAGGAAACCAAGAAAACACGATTCCAACAGTTTAGGAAACCAAATAAATGGTCAAATAACTGAATTCAGGTGGTTTCCTAAGCTATCTCCACACGGCTTTGCAATAAGGAAACAAGCTCACACGGTTTCTTGCAAAAAGGAAACTTTCCCCTTTGCTTTCCTTTTTCTTTTCCCAACTGAATTTCCCAATCCTTAAGGACTAGGATTCTTCCCTTATTTAAACACTAACAAACCCCAAAAACTCCTTTACACAATCAGAAACAAGCTGGAAAAATTTTCAGAAATTCGTAGCTGCAAGATCAACAAAATTCCAGCAAGTATTTTCAACCAAGAACCAAGAACCAAGTTCAAGAACTTGATCCAACCAATTCACTTATGAAACCTGAAGCAAAATATCACCAAAACAACTCAAAAAACCTTCTCTTTAAAGTTCAAATCCTGCTGGAAAATTTCAGAATGAATCTGCAATCAAGATCAAAAATTCCAGCAAGTAGTTTGGGAGAAGATTCAAGAACAAGGCTCAAGAACTCAACTTTAACCAATATGGCATTAAAGATGGTCAAGAACTCAACAAAATAATCCCAAAACAACCCAGAAAATTCGTGCAAGACCTCCCAAGTCACGTCCAAACCAGATTTTTTTCAAGAAATCAAGTAGTCAATCAAGAATGTTCAAGAACAAAAATTCCAGCAACTAGCAACTTCAAGAACTTCAAGATTTTGCTCAAGAACTTCAAGAATGTGTTCAAGATCTTCAAGAAAGTGTTCAAGAACTTCAAGAAGATGTTAAATAACTTCAAGAAATTCAAGAACTCACCAAGAACCTCAAGAAACAACTGGACAGATTACAAGATTTCAAGAAACACACCAAGTAAGTCCAAGAATTTCAAGAACTCACTTGTAACACCAAGAAACAACCAAGAACAACTTAATAAAATTTGTACACGGCTTTTAGACCTTTGTGTACTGCCTTTTAATTCAATTTTCTTGATATTTTCTTTGTGCTTTGGTTTTTCTTTTTAGCACACCTTTTCTGTAATTTTTTTTTTCACGTACCAACTCAACACAATACCACAAACGTTTCCAAACCCTAGTTCAAACACCCAACAAACGATTTTCCTCTTCAAGAAACTTCAACCCTAGGCTTTTAAGGTCCAAGAATTTAATTTTCTTGCAAAGTTTTTCACACAAGAATTCAAGAAGAACAATAAAACAGTCAAGAAATACAAAAATTACCACACAAACCTAGAATTCTTGATTGAGGACAATCAAGAACGACTCTAGGACCCTAAAAGAATTCAAAATAACACAAGAACAAAATAAGAAACACAATCCATGACACAAAACAAGGCTGGACAGAATTGAATTAGAAACATGACACAAGAATCAAACGCGAGAACAACAAGAAAACTAAGACGTGACACAAGAAGAACACAAGGACGAATTTAAAGAAAGATAAATAGATGGATATGTCCGAATTTTCCAAAGAAAAATTGGACTAAAAACCTGAATTATCAAGAAATCCTTCGCTCTGATACCAATTGATATGCGCGGAAGTAGTGAATGCCAAGAAAGTCTTGAAAATTCTAGGTTGAACAACTCGAATGCTTGACTCCTTTGAAACCCCGTTCAAAGACTCCAAGAATCACGAATTGGTTGCTTTGATTCTATCCAACTTCGTTGAATGTTCTCCTTTTAGAATTCGCTCTAGACCCCTAACCAACTTGTGGTGTAGATTCCTAAGTAGACAAATCCTAAAAGACTAACAACAAGCCGATTGAATAAACTCTAAGCGAGAACTTGAACTTAACAAAATCTCTTCGTTAAGAACAAGGGTAGTTCTTAATCACCAAAGAACTAAGAAGATCTTCATCATGAGAAAAGCACTCAAAGTGCTAGAAAATTATCAATAATCATCATAATAATTCGGATGAACAGTTTGATAAAGCTGATTATTATATGATCCATTTCAGTTTGGATGTGTGTCCTATTTTTATTTGGTGTGATAAGGTGTAGACTAAAGTCATTCAATCTGAATACTACATGAAGAACGTCAAATTTCGGAAAAAAAAAAAAAAAAGAATCTCAATTGTGGGTCTAGATTGGTGTCTCATTTCTTTATTTGGTGTGGTAAGATGTCAGGTCAATCTTTGAAACAAAGATCGGATGTACCAATACAGTTATTTAAAACTAAGTCCTCTCTCTCTCTCTCTCTCTCTCTCTCTCATCTACAAGACTAGCATTTTATCACTAGGATCAGTTTATTCTGTTGAACCACATAGAGGGAGAGGGAGAGGGAGAACTTGTCCTAAAAAAATGAATCACAACGTGACGATCCATTTTTTTCACATCACCTTTATGCAAATAGTTTCAATTACTAGGATGAATGGAAAGCCAAACGGTGTTAGCCTAAAAAATATTGATAATGAAAACCTAAGCAAAGAAAGATATATTCTTTTTATGTTGTGGTTAGTAGGGCCATTCACCTTTCTGCAAATAGTTTCAGTTATTATGATGATTGGAAAGCTAAACGGTGTCAACCTAAAAAAAAAATTGATAATAAAAACCTACGCAACGAAACATATATTCTTTGCATATAGTGGTTTGTAGGGTCATTCACACAAGGACTGATCGATTTATTTATTTCACATTACAATATTAATTTCGGAATTGATTCATACAGTGATTGTTGATGCAAGAATAAATTCAAATATTTATTAATAAATTGGATATAATTGCCAAGACACTCTAACAACTAGCCTTTTATTACATTTTCGATAGTTAAAGTACAACCATTCACTACTTTCCTAATTGAGGGACAACCCTAGGTACAACTGTTAGATTTAATCTCATAATTGTATTAAGAATTAGAAAATTCCAATTCTAACTAACAAACACATTACAAGGATTCATTTAAGTTAGATTGTATATTTTTATGCTACAAACCTGATGATGGCAGTTGTCACAAGTATCAAAATATCTAAAAAATTATGAATTCAACTATCCCAATTGACAATAGAATCACTTGTTTTCATGTAAATCCGCTAAAGAAATCTGTATCCGCTTCTTGTTGATAGATTGGAAGTGGTGGTGGCACAGCCGATTTTTACCGTTCTTTTTTTTTTTTTTTTTGGGTCCAAAAGTCATTTGATTTTTACCGTTCTTTGCTAGTAGGAATCCACACAATACCAAGTTTTGTACGAATCATTGGACGAAAATGTATATCATTGAACTAAAAATGGGGCACGTGCTTCGCATGTTTAACAGCCATTTAATAAATTTGTCTAATAAATGATATAGTAGAAGGAGTAAAACAAAAAAGGATATTAATTTTAGTTTTCCTAGTTTTTCAAAACCATATCTAAAAGTTATGTGGGATTCCAGTTAATTATATCCTTAAAAAACAAATAGAAAATAATCGCTATTATTAGAAACCTACATGTCAAGCACAAAAAATAATACTACTAAATTTACTTTTATAGTTTTTCATCTATCTTTTCTTAACTTCACATATTATTTAGTTTTCTAAAAGAAGTGAATAGAATAGATAAATATCTTCAATAACAAAAGAAAGATTTTGTTGTAATGATGGTTTCTTAAAAATATCCTTCCGAAATAAGTTATGAAATCTTTTAAAAATTTTAAAATTATTGTCGTACAAAATGTAACTTGTTATTGTATAAAAAGATGTAATTATTCGTTGAAATCTTTCAACTTTTGATAAGTTGATTAATACTTTTACATATCTCTATTATATCTATAAAGTATCATATGAGACTTTTATATAATTGTACCACAATTAATATTTCCAAATGACTTATTTTAAATTATTAAATATGTAAATGTTCCATAGACATTAACCTAATTTATCATTGAGTAAAATCAATTAAAGTTATTTGTTAAACTCAAAAATTTATGTAATAAGTATATATAACTTTTCAGTATCAAGTAGAATATCATATATTCTGAGAATGATGAGTTTTGATATTTTTTAATAACCTCATGAGACTTGCAAAATCTTATATTTTATTTTTTATGTAACAATTAATACATTTGCATGTATAAACTTCTCATCTCTACTTTCTATTAGTTTGGTTTTGTTTTTTTCTCTCTGTACTATAATAGTCCAAGAAATAAGATATGCCTTGATTTTGTATTATATGAAATTTTAAATCTACAAAATTTTTTGTTAATAATGCATAATGCATATTAATGACACCTTTATACTTAGTTTTTCTAATTAACTTTGCTTTTGAATAAGTAACACTTGAGAAGCTTACTTAACTAGCACCCTAATGCATTCATTAGCTAAACTTGTATATACTTTTGGTCAAACCCTTTTGTAATCAGTTAATTGCTTTGTATATTATCAAAATGTAAGCATTTTAATACTGATAAGAGTTCGATTACTAATTAACTTTCACATCAAAAAGTAAATATTTGTCCAACTATCTCTATTGAAGTTAAGAGTATTGATTCGAAGTCAAAATGCCACATTTAAAATCTCAGGCTGTATTAAAGAAAAAAATTATTTATTTTTAACATAAATAAAGTTTTAAGGATTAAAGATATTGTACAACCTTGTTATGCATGACGATCTTTTTGCAATAATGAGGTTTACTAATTTTAAAATTTCAATTCTTGATGACTCATTTATATCAAGAGTAGATTCTTAAGATTTAATTCTAAGTTATTTGAAATCTTGACTTAGTTAATTTTTCATAATACTTTTAGGTTTTAAAGTAATTTTCCAGGATATTTTGTGTTCAGGTTTCTAAGATTATTCTTTTTATTTTTAATACAATATTGTGATTACAAAATAGAAAATACGGAAATTTGTCAAGTAAAAAATTGTAATCAAATAATTGACCTAAATTCTAAATCCAACTATTTTGGGCACATCTTCTAGATTCAGTATAGGTAATGTTTAGATTTCTTCAATCAAGAGTAATTGAAAAAATTTTGTTGCCTCTTGGTCCATGGTATATGTTACTTCACGATTTTTATAAGTTAGTATGATAATAGTTAGTGTTCATATTGGATATAATGACATTATTATTTTTAATTTCTATAAATGAAATCAAAGTAAAAATGGCGACAACGTACCGGTGTTTAATGAATTCAAGGTATAATAGTGTTGATTTTTTCAAAATTAATTTTTGGTCAAATTAGGAGATAAAAAATAGGATTGACCATTTTATATTTCTCTAAAAATGCATTTTTTTTCTATAAATTCATGTTGATCAATGCATGATAGAGTGATTTTACTTTTATCTTTATGATTTTAAATTTAATCTATGCACTAACTACAACATCTTTTAAATTTAAATTTCAATAAGATTCAAACGTTCAAAATTTTGAATAACTGATTTTGTATTATGATTTTCGAGTTTGTGTAGGTGAATTAAACACAATACTTTCATTATTCCAACACTATGCTCCCAGCATGTAAATTATTTTTATTTTTTATTTGTGCACGAAAAGCAGGCTTTGTATGAGAATTTAATCCCAAAAGCGTTAAGTATAGTCAACTATATGTAAATAATGATTGGGATAAACATAAAAATAATTTCACAAAAAGAAGAAAAGTTTCCATGTTCTAACCCATTATATATCCTGTTGGTTACTACTCATATAACTTATAAAAATTCTAAATCAGCCATAATATAATTATTAGTATATGTAAACATAATATTTTTAAGAGAATGCAAAGTCTTATTAAAACTGTAATGATGTTCAAATTGATTTTTTTTATCAAACTTATACTATTATATTGGGAGAGAGGAAACGTGTTGGTGGGATTTGAGCCTCCGACCTCTGGGGTAGAGTGGTAGAGCGCTAACCACTTGATCTTCTATCCGTTCCCTATTCAAACTGATTCAAAGCTAGTGATTTTTCAGTTTTGCATTAGATTCCTTTCCAATTTTATGCATGAGGAGGACTTTTATTCCTTTTTCTATATATTTTATGCATTTCTTTGTATTTTTATTAATTTAAATTTAAATTAAATTCATTATAAAAGACATGATAAATGTTGAATGAATATTGAGTTGCATTAGTTGCTTATTAATCTCACTCTTTGTGTTCTCATAAATATCCATTTTCAATGTGATCAAATTAGAAAATGAATCTATTAAAAGAAATACATTAAATGCTAAAATACCAAACACTTAAGAATTAAATTAGAATCAAATTTTAGAAATATAAAATCAATTTATATTTGAAAGTATCCTTTCACTATTTTGGTTATTTATTTATTTTTTGCTAAACGACTTCTTTGATTTTAATTTTTTTGTAGATTTTGAGATTTAAATTTATATATAAAGTAATTAAAAATATTTTTAAAAAGTGAAAAATATAAATTTTATACTAATCAATAAGTATATATTTTAAAAATTAAATTTAAATTTGCACTTGTAAAAGGTGTGAAAGCCTTTTTAAACAAAGGTAGAGTTTGATTAGGAATTTGATTAATCTACTTTTTGTAGTTCCATTATAAAAGCTGTGAAAGACTTTTTATACATAATCAATTTATATTTATAAATATCCTTCTGATGTTTTGGTTATTTGTTTATTTATTTTTTTGCTAAATGACTTCTTTGGTTTGAATTTTTTTTAGATTATAAAATTTAAATTCATATATAAAGTAATAAAAAATATTTTTAAAAAGAGGAAAGTATAAATTTTATACTAATCAATAAGTATATTTTAAAAATTAAATTTAAATTTGTACTTGTAAAAGATGTAAAAGACTTTTTAAAGGAAGGTTGAGTTTGATTAGTAGTTAATTAATCTACTTTTTGTAGTACCATTAATATCCTTTTATTAATGTGACTATAACATAAAAAAAGGGTATTTTAAGAAATACATTAATTGTTCAATCACTTAAGGTC
The DNA here is from genome assembly GCA_024721245.1 of Mitragyna speciosa. Taxonomy (NCBI): domain Eukaryota; kingdom Viridiplantae; phylum Streptophyta; class Magnoliopsida; order Gentianales; family Rubiaceae; genus Mitragyna; species Mitragyna speciosa. Next base: position 13,004,579 of record CM045563.1, on the reverse strand, counting down.
ATACATGCTTTTTTATACATACATACATACATACATACATACATACATATATATATATATATATATATAGATAGATAGATCAATTACCATGAGGAATATGTCCAACAAAATGATTCTATGAGAAATTTAAGAATCAAAGCTCCATGATCACTGTAAATTGCCAAGGGATCTGTTCCTCAATTTGATTTCCTGAGATGTCCAGCAATTCCAAGTAACTTAACGCTTTGTTTGCTATTGGTTTTCAAAAAAAAAAAAATTTAGAAAATTCTATTCACATTTTTTAACTATCTTTTCACCTCACATACACATTTATCAAGAAGAATATTCAAAATTTCTACAATAATATTTTTGAAGGAAAAAATCCCAACAGCCATCCAAATGAAATGTAAATCTCTAAATGTGGATGGAATATGGCTAGAAGAATATGCTATGGGATGAGTTCATAACCTTGAGGGTAAACAGGTAAAGAATGACTTTTTGTATCCCCAGTGAATTTGTAACTTGATATATGGATGATTGTGAGATTAGATATGATTTGGGTGAAGTCAATTCGTAGCCCTTTCATTGATATGCTCGCGGAATATCTATAACGATTATCTCCATGCATATTGCTTTTGATTAAATTCTATCAGATTCGCCATTGCTGTTAAGCTTGTTAGATGTCTTACAGGTACAAAACCAGTGAACTCTGTTTGATAGATCCATAATTTGCTGCTTCTTGAATGAGTTCATAATTTCGAAATTATTGCATATGGCATATAACTGAAAAAAGAAGCAGCACAATTCTGAAGAATAAAATATGGAAAAGATTGTCGAAAATATAGAAAAGATTGTCGAATAACACTCTCGAATAGCATGGAAAAATAAAATTGTTTGAACTACTCTTGTCTGCTTAATAGTTTGAAACCTATGAAACTACTGAACTATAAATATGACAATCTAAAATAAACCGTTGGGAAAAATTTCTAAAATTAGTAATGAAAACATCTCCATCTAACTTTGAACAGGCTCAGTTGTGAGGCCATATCCAAGAGGGAAGAGTGGATCATAATGCTTGTCACCATAGTTCATTGGCAGCTGCTCTACAGTCTTGAACCAAGTACGAGAAAGCTTTCCAGTGAATCCATAATCGCCAAAAAGCACATCAGCAACACCTTGGCCTTCGGTTCCCGGTAGCCATGCAGCAACCAAAGCGTCAATGGATGAAAGGTATGGCTCGACTACAAGGGGCCTGCCTGATACAACAACAACAGCACACTTGACACTGCCACAAACATTAGTGATTGTGGATGCACCTGATTCAGGAATAGTTAAGTTTTGGTTGTCTCCAGCACTTTCCGCATATGGAGGCTCACCAACAACAACAATGGCATAATCAAAGTTGTTGTCCTTGACAAAATCGGCACAGTCCATACTCTCTTTATACACAACCTCAGTGCTCGGATCAACAGCTGATATGATACCATTCAAGATGGTGGTTCCTATCGTTGTCGAACAAAAAATATTAGTGAAAAAAGAATAACAGAGAATAGAAGGAAAAATTGAAAATTTTGATATAAGAAGAAACTGGGGGGAAAAATCTGGGGGAAATATTACCAGCAGTATGGTTGTTTCCATTGAGTCCTTGCCAAGTAATTGTCCAGCCTCCACATTGGCTACCCAAATCGCTGGCATGAGTTCCTGCAACTAAGATTTTCCTTGCCTTCTTGGGAAGTGGAAGTAATGGTGGTTCAGCATTCTCCCCATTCTTCAACAGCACAAGTGATTTCCTTACAGCTTCTCTGGCCAGATCTCTATGAGCCTGTTTAAACATGACAAACAGAATCACATGTTACACATCAAAGTTTTTTCATTGATCAAAAAATACTGATCACTGAATGGACTAATCTTTAACTTAATTAGATTACCTGGCTACCAAGCTGATCAACAAAACTATAATCAGCTAAAGGATTTTCAAAGAGTCCCATGATGAATTTGACTCTCAAAATCCTCTTGACTGCATCATCAATTCTGCTCATAGGGACGTAGTTGTTTTTGACCAAGTAAGTTAAAATATCAATGAATTCTGTGTGGTTGGCAGGAACCATGATCTGCAAAATCCAAGAACTCGTACTTTATAACTATATTTGCGGAAGATCACTGTATTAAAATTTATTTCCTTCAATTTATCAGCCAAGTATCAAATACAAAATTTAGCTGAAAAATGAGCTACAAACCATGTCAATTCCAGCTGAAATTCCATCCAGAACAGACAATGTATAGTTTGCATGTGCAGGCGTTGTAATTCTGTCAATTCCTTGCCAATCCGATATAACGAAACCCTGAAAGTTATTACCAAATGAATAGAACAGAAGTTAAAGAAGAAAACAATTTTCTTTCATTTTCTTGTATCAATTATTCTAGGATTAATCCACCATACCCTGAATCTCATTGTGCCTTTGAGGAAATCGGTAACAAGTGCACGGTTAGCGTGCATTTTTACTCCATTCCAGCTGGAGTAGGAAACCATAACAGTTGAGACACCCTTGATGATAGAGGCATCGTATCCAGGCATATGAATACTTAGTAAACCATGCCAATCGGTCACTGTGTTGTTCTCATTTATTCCATTAGTTGTACCACCATCGCCAACAAAGTGTTTTGCACAAGCTGCAACTTTGTCCCTGTGTAAAGGCACCAAGAAAAAATATGTGACATGAACACTCAAATGCTGCAATTTCACTATTCAACAATAAACAAATAAAGATCCTAAAACTAAAACGCATCATTGTATTGATCAGTTTCTCATATAAATGAAGCCAGGTCCTTGAATGCATAGCATTTATTTTCAAATTATGTAATGCATGTTATCTGAACAACTCTGTACATATGACATCAAGGAATTTCAACAATTTAAATTTCAGAGTGCAGATTTGACTAATTCTTGGCTCTTAATTGTTCAGTTGACGAGTTTAACAGAGTTGTTAGACTTACGGTCCACCAACATATGGAACCCCCTTCCGTCCTTTGGCAGGGATTTCTCCTTGTAATCCCTTAACAATTTCAGTCATCTGTTTCACAATTTCGGGATCCTCGCTGTAACTCTCGTAACACCTACCCCATCTCGGATCTCTACAAACCTATAAAATCATACATGAAGGAAATTTTAAAAAAAAAAAAAGATCAAACATTGGTAACTAATTTAGTCCAGTTGCTCACTTAAATTAAAGACAACGTTAGTAACTCTGTCAATCAAGAAATTATGCAGTAAGGAAATTTATACCGCAATGCATGGAGCGAAAACATATGGAATTCCGGTAGCCCTAACTTCAAGAGCCGTTGCAGCTCCAATCCTCCTCACCAAATCCGGGTCCCTACAATGTAAATTTTCGATACATCAGACAGTTTACATGTGCTTTAAAACAAAAGATTTTTACTGTTTTGCAATAAGAAGATTCGGTGTTGTCAAATATCTTAGGTAAAACCATATTGGCTATCAACATAGACCATACAATAAGAAGAATTTAAATGCCGTAGATAAGAAAGGGGACATTATAACACAAGATATTTTTGAAGCGATACGTTATAATTTGATATTAGTGAATTTTGATTAAAGTTAGGATGGTTAATTAATTATTAACATAAAAATCATTTAAAAAAGTTATCAAATAATATTTAATTTTTCTGAGACGAGCCCAAATATCTCCTATGCTAAGACAACTAAATAAGTTGTTCAAACGGGTGCAAACGAGACTTTGGAAGCACTTTTCTGTAAAATTAAAGTATCAGTAAGATAGCATGTAATCTCTTTCATCAAATCCGGTAACAAAATTTAGATGCTTGAAGTTTATTAAATCTTAATCTTACCTAGTGGCTCCAAGACCAACGTTATGGGGGAATACGGTAGCCTTGTAGACATTATTATGACCATGAACAGCATCAATTCCATAAATCATAGGGATCCCAAGTCTACTGGAAAGAGAACCCTTTTGGAAATCGTTAATCATATCAACCCAATCCTCAGGAGTTGCATGAGGAAGAGGCACACTTCCTCCTCCACTGAGTAAACTTCCAATTGAGTAATTTTTCATTATCTCAGGAGTTGCATAGACTCGATCAAGCTGTGCCATTTGTGCAATTTTTTCCTCAAGTGTCATTCGGGACATCAGGTCACGAATACGGCTAACGGTGGGCTGCTTGGGGTCCTTGTACAAGACGTATTCTCCTTGTGCTACATCTGCCCATGCAAATAACAATAGAATTCCCACCAAGGGGAACAAGCGAAACGAAGCCATTGATCACAACTTTGCTTTGATCCTGAATACAAGTTCATATTTTGTGAGACCGCAAGTTTCATAAACAAGAAACAATCACACCGTGAACGCTAAAATTTGCAAATTTTGAACTCAAAATTTGTAAATTTGCTAAACACTATAATAAATTTTGACACCTCTGGAATAATAAACATTGAACAGTAACAAAGAAAATATCTTCAACTTGTGTGTTAAATTATCTTCTTAAAAGACAATCAAAACAAAGAAAGACGAAAAGAACAAAGATTAACGTAAAAAGGAACAGAACAAGATTAACGTCAAATAAGCCTAACCTTCAAGTGGCTGAGACCTTTAGCGTGACCTGAACAGACAAGTAGATACTTCTATTTATAGATTATAAACTGTAACCTTATTGAACTTAATTATTGTCATTACAAAGCGTCCAGAATTTGAATTCTATCACAACAACAATATGTCAAGAATTTGAATTCTATCACAACAACAATCGCACGGTAAGTAAATTTATTACACACACCACGTTTTGGATGAGAATAGTTAAGAGGATAATAACAAATTTTCCTGGATTTGTGAAGATAATGAATCTTCAGTTTAACGTGCTTTATGCTTTATATGAAAAAGAAATATGATAGTTAACAAGTACATGTTCTTGTCCAACACAAAAATGATTATCTTCAATAGTTCAGTGTAATTTGATTTTTACAAATACTTTGGACAACTTGTATTTTTTTAGGCGTTTTAGATGATTACTTAACATCGTCTTTAGCACAGAAAATTTGATAGAAGCATCGTTAATAAAATATGGAACGTGCGGAACGTTAATAATATGTGCACATGAATTGTTCTTTAAAGGCACTGATTAAAAGCTTTGGCAAACGTAAATGAGCTTGTCAAAATTATGCATATGAATTTGTAGGTGGGTAACACAAATATACCTGAATAATACAGAATTATAACTATATATACGTTTAATGTAATTTTTTACACACCACGGTATATTAATACCAAGTTTAGCTCCACTCTTATCATTGTATATCAGGCATTAAATTGATTAAAATTTTATCATCTCGTTGATTTTCTTTGTAAATATATAAAAACTATGATATAAATCGTTCCTATGGTAAATGTAACTCGAAAGATGTATTGTTGTCATTAAATTTTGTCACAAAATACCCTTCAAAAAAAATTTTTGTCACAAAATAAAGTATTATTCATGAAATATTATAAGACAAAAGTTTATTAAGTGTATTATATGAATAGTTAGGATGTATTAATATTTTTCAGGATATTCATAAAATCAATGTAATTTGAAAGTTCTTTTGAATTATAAATGCACCAGTATTGTACAATACGATACACATACGAGTTTTTACGAAGGGTAGTAGTAGTTAATTGAATATCTAAACCAGAACAGCAGAATCACTCTACCAAATCTTGTTATATCGGGAATTGTAAGTTGAAATAGATATGAATAAATAGCAAATTATCCCAATCCTCTTCAATTGAGAAATTCTGTTGCAGTAAAATTAAACAAATCTTAATCAACCATAAAAAAATTATGCCAATGACCATGAAAATTTGGTTTTAATTTTGACGTAATTACTGCATATTAAACTTGGCAAACTTTGTAGATTTCATTTAATTTTTTTCTTTTTCGTATTTTCTGAAGCTGCGATAACATTAAGAATATGATAAAATTACGGTTCCAAGCTCTATACGGCCAATATATTCTTCCAGGGATACTATACTATTATCGCTAAAAGTAGATGAGAAGAATTCAATTAGTGTTCACCTTTCCATACTTGTAACAGCTTAACTTGACTTCTCCAAATCTCTGGGGGGTCTTTGAGAAGATTTGCTAAAGGTTTTATAGATTTAGTTTTCTTAAGGATTAGTAATAATTTGTGGTACACAACGATTTTCAATTTACCTCCTGTCTTCTTCTTCTCTCTTTTTTTTTTTTTTTTTTTTTTTGTATCACTTAAGACCCCTGTGAGACAAAACTATCCCTTTACCATTTTTATTTTCTATTGTTTTTTTTTTTATTTCTCTTTCCTTTTTCTTTCCATTCTTTCATTTTTATTTAAGTTTTCTTTTTTCTCTCTTTCGTTTTCTTGTTTATCTCTTCTATCTTTTGTAAACTATTAGTTATTGATGATACATCTCAAATAAAAGCAAAAAATAAAAATAAAAATAAAAATAAACCCACGCTTGATTTAAATATGCGACACACGTTGAATATGTAAACTAGCACAAGTTAATAAGAGAAGTGAAGTTTGATTCAATGATATTATCATGTCTTTATTTAATTTTTTTTTGGCATCTTCACTATTTATGTTCTAAAGGGTTACTAATTAGTATTTATTTATCATTTTTCAATTGAAGAAAAACAGAAAGAATTGCTAGAATACAAGAAAAATTAATCATTTTTCAATTGAAGAAAAACAGAAAGAATTGCTAGAATACAAGAAAAATTAAGGAAGTAAATAAAAGGGAACGAAAAGGAAAATTAATGAAAACAAAATAAAAAGAAAATAAAGAAGGGAATAAAAGGTAAATGGAAAAATGAAACAAGGGATAATTTTGTCTTTTGGGGGTTAAATGGCACAATTCAAGGTTAGTAGATATAGTGAAAATCAAGTTACTTTGAAGGGGTAAACCGTAACTAACCCGTCCCACAATTATGAAAACTCCATGCTGGTGCTTAAACAATGCTATGTAGGATAAAGCAAACAATTTGTTTTTTCCTTATTAACTTTCTTTTCTTTTTCCGGAAATAGGATTAATAATGGGACTCTATTTATCCAATTGATGGATCAAAGTCCAGATATATAAAGAACAAATAAAACATCTTACCAACTAGACTGGATTGCATTGTCTCCTACAATGTATCGTAAATAGCAAATTTCAACCCACCATTTAAAATTTTTCATCTATGGGTACAATTTTAACAATTTTGTGGGCCACATAAATTTTGTGCAAAAATGCCAACATTTTTAGTGACTCTTTCATGTCTTTTAACTTGCTATATTTTCATAGTTTATGTTTTTAAGATTCTCCTAAAATTTGATAATTTTTCTAAGTTATTTAGTATTTATTTCAATTTTATTAATTAACGTTTTGCATGCTTTCCAAGATGCCCTTTTAGTTTGCAGTTCTCCAGTGAAATTTTTTGTTATAATCCTTCTATGCATTAAGAGTTTCATGATTGCTAAAAGTCGTTAAGTATTTATTTAAATTTTGTGTTTTTTTACTTTGGCATGCTTCCAAATGCAACCCTTTTGTTAGAATTTTCAAATGAGTTTTCTCTACAATTTTTTCCTATGTTATTAGAATTTTTGTTTAAAAAAATCATGATTTTAAAGACTTGTGTCAATTATTTAAATTTTGCAAATCTTTGAGTTTTGACCAAAAAATTTGCCATACAAAAAATACTCATTTTTGTCCAAAAAATTCTCCTCAGAAAATTATATATTTTTTTTTAGATATCTCATCTCATTAAAAAAATAATTTTATTTTCAAAAGTTGAAAAAAAAAATTTATAATGTGCATGAGGAAGATATTATTTATTTGTGAGAAATAGAGGCAAGACAAATGTATATGTGTGTCAGAGTGTGTGAGAGAAAATATGTGTATATCTGTGAAAATATATGTATGACAATGTGTGGATGTATATGAGAGGAAAAAGATTAAAACATGAGGGCGTGTGTATGAGAAAGAGAAAATATACATGTAAAAGTGAGAAAAAATAGTATTGTTATGTATGTACAGTGTACGAGAAAGTATATGTGATAAAGTATATAAGTGCATGTGAGAGAAACTATGTAAGGGAGAATGTGTGTGGGGGGAGGGGGCAAGAGAGAGAATGTGTATATTTATGTGCAAGTGTGTTGTATGTGAGAGTGAAAATGAGATTGTGCATGTGAGAAAGAGAGTGTACATGTGATAAAAGAAAAGTTTATATATTTGCATGTATGAGAGAGAAAAAAATATGAGTTTGTTTATAAGTGTGATTGTATGTGTATTGTGCACAAATATGTGTGAGAAAGCATATGTGTACATGTTTGTGCATGGATAAGCGTGTGAGAGTATATGTGTGTGCACACAAATATATGTGAGTAAGTATGTGTGTATATGTGCATGCAGTCATGAATGTGTAAGAGAATGTGTGTGTGTGTGTATGTGAGAGAGAGAGAGAGAGAGAGAGGAAGAGAAGAAAGCTGCTATATGTGTTTAAATTTTAGCAAATTAAGTGAAAATTTTTTATTTGAAAATTTGTACATAAATTAATAGTGTTTAATGCATTAAATGACAAAAAAATTTTGTTGTAAAAAATATTAAATTTAAACAAATCTTAATTTGTTAAATTTCAGTATGGAATTAAGTTACCAAATACTGATGTTATTGCACAATGTGCCACTGAATGCAATTTGGTCACAATCTAGTGGCACTTTACTTGATAAAGTCATGAAACTTAGGGGATGTTTGGTTAAGGAGAATCATGAAGGAGAATGAGTATCATAAGTAATGATACCCATTGTTAGTGTTTGTTAAACAACTATCATTATCATTCAATGGGAATGATAGTGATTAATTAGGGTGTTAATGATTCCTCTCAAAATACTATTCTATCAAACCCATTAACCCTTATGATTAAGAGCAAAAACACACCCACTAAAAAAATACATCTTTTTTGAGTTACCCACCCTGAATACACTATCTCTCTCTCTCTCTCTCTCTCTGTTTTGTCTTTTGATTTTAAATATTTTTTATTAGTATTTTATAAATTTTTTTATAAAAATTCTTTTTGATAAATTTTTTTACATTCAATTTTTTTATAAAAATTTGAACTGAAAATCAAAGATATATAGTCTCACTATTAATACAATAAAAATGACTTTTTTTAAAGGTTATTATTTGCATAAAACTCAAATTAGAGCATGACTATGTTTAAAATTGAAGAAATTTTTTAGAAATTTTCTTTAAAAAGATACAAATAAGAAATCTAAAAGTATGTATATCATAAATAAAAGATTTAAAATTTTAAAAATTTACTTCAAGTCATTCTAGAAAACTAAACAAGTATTTTTATAATGATACCCATTTCATTATTAAGCCAAACATGTTGGGGGAATCATCAAAACCCATACTCATAGTAGGGTTAATAATACCTATAGTGATAGTGATTGAGGAATTTAAACCAAACGCCCCCTTAAACTTTACTAGTATTTGAAAATCAACTCGATAAAGCTAAAATAAACTACAAAATACAAAAAATTGTTCTCTCTTGTTGATATGGTTTTCTTAATTGATGATGATATTAGGATAGTTCCTCAAACAACGAAATTCGTAAAAATATACTATTTCACCATTCCCTTCTCATCTTTTTTCCCAAAACGCTACCATCTTAATCAGTCCCTCGCGGCCATCCCACATTAGTATCGGACCAGGCATTATCTTAAATTGTATTTTATCTCGATCTCAAAAACAATACATGCAAAATACGCGGGATTATGAGTTGATTGTACCTGTTTTCCTTATACGTGAATAATTTGGTAATATTTCCCACGTTTGGTATGCAGGAATGAGACAGAATGGAAAGCTTTTTCCACCTTGAATGCCTTTCTATACTGAATGGACTGGAAATTTTTTTTTTTTAGTTGATTGGTTCGTAACCCAAGTCAAAATGGAATGCCATTCCTTTCCCAATGTTTGGCATAATCATATTTAGGTGACAGAATAGAATAAAATATATATTAATTTGACTTAATTGCCCTTAATTCTTTGTACTAGAATATATCATATTTTTATTTTGTTTGTTTGTGATCCGAAGCCTACAAAAAAACTTTAACATTTTTAATTTTAAAAGCCTTAATATTCTTGTTAAAATTAAATTAATTATATTTTTAAATTAATTTAAAATTTTAAAAATTATAGCATTATAATTAAGAATGTGAAAAAAATTAATTAATGAAAATAAGAAGTTCAGTTTTTAGACATTTGCATAAAAGTTAAAAATAAATTTTTAGACATTTTTATAACCAAAAGAAAAATATTCTAAGTACATATTAAACTGATTGTGATTTAAAAATCATAAAAATTATTAATTAAAATTATAAAAATGCCTAATATTTTTAAATTTTAAAAATAAAAAATTAGTGAATGTATTTTGGATTAAAAAGAATTAACAGAAAAACATTTGTGGGGATAAAATTAACTCCTATTTTTTAGGCCTTTCTAAGATGAAATAGGAATGGCCTTTCCCTAGTTTTTTGGTTGAGTAATGAGATTTGAGGAAAAAATTGGAATGGACATTCTAGTGGGAAAGGCCTTTCTAATTTAAAATGTACATACCAAACATGATAATAGAATAGATAAGTTGAAAATACCTTTCTATTCCACTTCATTTCCACATACAAAACGTGGTAAAGGAACGTGGGTTGTTACCGATTTCTCTCCATTGAGAAAAATTGCGCTTTAGAGTACTTCGATTCATGTTATAACGACAAATTATATTGAACGTGAATGTGCCGATTGGATTTCTTGCGTCTGTTTTGATAGGAAATGATCAATAAACTGCTGGGAATCTTAAACAATGGCCATATCTATGGCCACAGATTGATTGTTGTACAAATGATAACTTGATTTCGGTTGATTACAATTATTTGAATTAGCGATTATATTGTTTGTGGCGGCTTTCGCAAAAGTACTTTTTAATTTTACATAATGCTCGATATAGACAAACAATCCTTTCATTTAGCCCAGAAATGATGGAATTTTTGTTTTAGCTCCAAAGTGTTATTTTCCATTTCTTGCATGGAATGGATAAAATTATCTATCACTTTATGCCTCTGTCATCCTGACCGGAAAAAAAAAAGTTTTTTAAAGCAATTATACATATTAATAATGAAAGTGAATAATTTAGTTGATTTTCTTCTTTGGGCTTACAACAATTAGCATGCTATATGAGAATATTCACACTAATAGGTTCTAACTTACTCTTCATTATTTCTTGCTCCAATTTTCATATAGATATTTCTTCGTATATAACCAAAGTTAATAATGTCAAAATTCAGCCTGACTTCAAAAGCTATGGGAATTATTTTTATTTTTTAAATTTGAATGGTCATTCTTTTTCTTTTTTTTTTGGGTAGTCTTTCAATCAACTTGATTTCCTGCACCTTACTATATACAGGAGATATTTTTACCCATTATTAGATACGTCATTTTGTGATTGAGTTGTGAGACTAATGTTACTTATTTTGTACTTTTTCTCTTTTAATTTTTCAGAACAAATTTGCAAAATGCCAAGGTTTTTTGACGGGTTATCTTCAGTTACCATGCCTTAGAGGATTAGCAATGCATGCACTGTTGGGAAAGAGTTAGAAAAGGAAGGGAAGACATGATCTTATTTAAGTTATTAGCTTGACATATTTATGTCTTTAGACATAGTCATGTACAAAAATATACTTCATTTCTATGGAACATAGAAATTATATTTCTTATATAGCAGTTTCCTACATGATTTATAACTTAGTTCTACAATATTCTTTATATTTATTACATTTTCTTTTCCAAATGGAAATGATTTATACATTCCACTTTTTGATGCACACACATCCTTCTTTATTTTCTGATTAGATAAAAAATATTAAAATACTTATAAGATCATTAAGTTCATATTTCATCTAAAACACGACTAAAATAATATTATTAACTTTTCATATAAAAAGTTATAAAGAAATTAGGTAAGTGTATGTATCAAAAAGTAGAGTGTCTGAATCATTTCCCTATCAAAATTGTAATCAATTATGATATGAATAGGATTATTTTGTTTGCTAATCTCTAAATTTAGTATTTTCTCTACACTTTTTAAAATTTTGAAGTGACATTTGAAAGTGTGTCAGAAAAATTTCAAATGTTGGCATGTGAATTCAAACTTGTGGCATTTTTTAAGTGCAATTATACACTCATAGATCTTTTTATGTCATGGTTCCTCATGCAATGGCGTGTTAAAGTGGCCACTATAATAGCTGCTTTGCAGTCTTTAACATTAGAAGATAGTGTATCAGCATCACCGACACACAGAGAAAATACCATAAGTGAAAAATGCAACTAAAATATAAATAAAGTGGCATTTTTTTATGTCACTTTTCGTGTAGTGTATATTATTCGTTTTTATTGGCAGCTTTATTTGTAATTTCTACGACGAAATTTAACACGAATCTTATTATTATCCACATGCTTGAATTCTTACTATTAATTATTCCAGTTTATTTCTTTCAATAACCCTACGTTTAGGTATACAGGAATAGCTTGGAATGGAAAGGCATTCCACCCGGAATATCTTTCCACCCAGAATGGGTTAGAAAAATTTTTTCCATTCCAGTGTTTGGCAACTAAGTCAGAATGGAATGTGTGTTTCCTTTCCAATATTTGGTAAAATCATATTGAGATGTCAGAATGGAATAAAATATATGCTGATTTGACAAAAGTGCCCTGAATTCTTTATAAAGTGTATATATATATATATATATTGTATGTGTGCTATTGTGTACATAAAAGAATCAGTAATATTTTTAATTTAACAATAATGATGTACTTATTATAAATAATTCAATTGTATTAATTATTTAATTTTTATAATATAAATAAATATTTTATTTTTTTTTGTAGTTTTTAGTAGTATAGCTAACAATGTAGGAAAATTCGTAATAAGAAAACAAACATATTCTCTATTAATGTATTTTCATGTGTACATATTTTTTATTAATGTATTTTCATGTATACATTAATGTATTTTCATGTGAGGGTAACTTGTCATTGTTCAATATTATTGTTTCCAGGATAAAGTGGGAAAGCCTTTCCCTGAGTTTTTGTGAGAAATGGCCTTTCCAGGAAAAAGGTGGAATGGCGTTCATGTGGAAAAGGGCTTTCCAACTTCAAAGGTCCATATCAAACATGGAAATGGAATGAAAGAGTTGGAAAGCCCTTTCCATTCCAGGTGATTCCCAAGTACCAAACATGGGGTAAGATTGTTCATGTAGTTCCAAATTAGGGTTGCAATCACACGAATAAAAATTGGATTGTTCGAGTTCGAGCTTGAATTTATCAGTTCTTAAAACCAAACTCCAGCTGAACTTTGTAATGTTATTAATTTATTTGAGCTCGACTTAAACTTGAGCATTACCAAGTTTAAATTCATATTTAATCGAGTTCCTATAATATGTTCTAATATAGAATTAGAATTTTAAACAAGTACAGAATAAGTATTTCACATTAGTAAATATAAAAATTAAAGAAGTTATATGTGTATGTTTATATATATGTGCATGTGTGTGCACGCATGTATGTTTGTAATATCTTGATTCGCTTATATCCCTTCTTTCTAGTAAGTAAAATAACACTATAAAAAACTGTAACTAGATTTTTAGTTATAGACAAATCTTGATCATTCAAGAGTCATCTTCAATTACAAACTCTAATCTTTATTTTACCTGTAACTTGAAATACTTAGTTTCTTACGTAAGTATCACTTTTTATTATTAGTATTATTTCAACACAGACCCTAAGGAAAAAAAAACTTTTGCTAACATATTCATTACTAGACTTTATATTTACTTTTGAATTAGGATTTAGAATTTAAGGTTCAAAATTCAGGGGGTAGGGTTTATGCTTTTAGAATATAGGGTTTTAATTAGATTAAAAAAATAGTGGCAATTATGGCTTCCTTTTTGTCAAGGAAAATCAAGGTAATTTTTTATTTATTAAAAAAATTTATATTTTTTTAGTAAGTTAGGATAATATGAAATTCTTTTAAAATTAAATTAAACTAGTATTAATTTAGAGAAATACTTTTTTAGTAAGTTGCAATAATATAGGATTCTTTTGAAATTAAGTTAGGTTAATATTAATCCAAAAGTAATATATTACGTTAGCTGTCTGTGACACTGAATATCACAGTGTCTTTGACTCTACTATTATTCTTCTAGTAACTATATATTTTAAAAATAGTGACTACGTTGAGTCCAAACCAATGTTTTAAAAACCGGACCGGTTAATGAACCGGAGAGGGGAGAGGTTCAAGGTCGGACGGGGGTTCAATGATTTTTTTCTTTTTTAATTTAATTTAATGTATAATATAAAACAAATATTAGATATGCATCACCCTATTGAACTAGTCAACCCATTAATTGTTTAAATATATTCAACTATACAAATTAATAAATTTATTATATTCAACTATACAAATTAATAAATTTATTATATTCAACCATACAAATCAATAAATTTATTATATTCAAATTCACAAGTTAATGAATTTATTATATTTGGTAAAACAATTTATGAAATATTCTATGTCTATAACAATTAAATTAACAAAGAAAATAGCATTACAAGTATAAAAAAATATAATAACTATAAAATTTACCATTAAAGTATGTTATTATATTTTTAAATATTTTAAATTACAATTTTGAATATTCTAAATTTTTAAATCATATTTGTTGCTTGCTTTCACATTCTCTACTTTTTTAATACCGTCAAGACTTATTTTTTAATATAAAATTCAAATTTATTTTTAGTACCAAATAATACAATTAACTTTGTATATAGGGCGGTTCGAGTAAATGTAATTTTTTTAAATCAAAAAATTTCTTTTGCCCTATTTTTTAAGGTAGGTTCGTATATCAAATGATTTTCAAATTTCAATTTGATTATCTTACTATTAGTTTAGATCTATTTAGTTTTTAAATTTTTTAGTTTTTTACGTTTTTTTTTACAACATCTAACGAGAGGTAATTTCTAACAATTTTGTACGAATCAAGAATTTCTTAAAAGAGCCTAAACTTTATTTAAAATTGGTTTATCGGACTTTAACTTTAGACGTATTCTCTCTAAAAGAAATTTTATTTTTGACGTATCGGACTATTGAGCGAGTCAATATGACTTTGTACAATAGTCTTAAAAATAAAACTAACAAGTAAATCTATTTGCTTATTAGTTCTTAATTTAATCAATTATGTTTAATTTACACATTTTCTTTTAGTATGTCAAGAAAAGGTCGATATGTGATGCTATAATAATTGGAATCAATATATTGTATAGAAAAATATGATTTTAATAATTTGAACTGATTTTTAATTTTTTAATAAAGGAAATAACTTTCGATCCACTTACTTTCAAGATGTCATAGGTGCTTATTATTGAATAATGATTAACCATAATTAAAAAATTTACACAAATGCCTTACAAAAATACCAATTTAAACTTTTAATTAGGAGAATGTTTTGGGCATATAAATGAATAATTAAATAATTTAGATAAAAGGACTAATCTTAATGGGAGAGTTTTTGTTTAAAGTAAATCTAAGATTTCTTTAACATTATAAATTTGGATGCCAAGATAAAAGGGTAAGAATTAATTAATTTCATTAAACATGATTTAAAAAAAAGAAACTAAAAAAAGTAAGAATCAATTAAATTCAATAAATGTGATTAATGAAAATAAAGAAACTAAAAAAGTAAGAATGAGTTAATTTTATCAAAAGGAAATAAAGAAACTAAAAATATAATAATCAATTAATTTATTAAAATGATTAAAGGAAAACTAAAGAAAGAATAAATAAAATATTTGCAACATAACAAGCAACAACGTGAACCGTGGCTTGATGGTTTCACTCTTGGAAGGCTTGGTGGGATTGAGACCTCCCACCAGCGCTACAGTAGCCTTTTTTTGAATAAAAAGGCTGAAGTCAACAATAACCAAGGACAAAGTCAAAAACCGACGGCTCATCGGTTCACCGGTTCAATACCTATTCGTCGGTTCAATTCGGTTCACGACGGTTTTAGAATTCTACAGTATATTGCATTGAATCGGACCGGACACATGGTCGAACCGGCCGGTTCGCGGTTCAACCGGTCGAACCGGCCGGTCCGGTCCGGTTTTAAAAACATTGGTCCAAACTAATCCAGCTCATATAGTAAGCCAACCACTTCAATATAATTTAAGTTGATTTTCCTAATATACCTTAAAGGGGGAAAAAAAAAAAGAAACAAGAAAGTAATATCTTAGCCCCTATTATTCAGTATGGTTCAGAATAGCCCTTCAATTTCTTATAAAAATTAATTTCCTAATGACTTTAATCTCAACCAATTTGGCCCGTAAAAAATTAGTGAAAATGTATCCCTCAGAAAAGAGCTCTTGAAAAAGTTAATTGTTCAGGTCTTGTATCTTAACTTTTGCCAATAGAAAGAAACCGCTGAAATAAATTCTTCTATCACTTTGGCGAATTTCAATTAATGCTCTCGATTGGTCAATTTTAAAATATAGTATACGATATTGAATTTCGTCAAACTATAAAAGATGATAAACTAAGCTGATTGAACACTCAAAAAGTAGTATTAAAAAGTTATAAAGATTTCCTTCGAGTAGTATGTTCAGGCGGTAAAATATTCAATAATTTAGACATCCACTCAATGACCACTAGCTGCAATTGGCTTAGTTTCTAGCCCAAATCCAAATGGAAACAATGGATCATAGTGAGGATCTCCAACATTCATTGGTAGTTGATCGACCCTCTTGAACCAAGTTCTAGCAAGTTTTCCTGTAAAACCAAAATCTCCAAACAGAACATCAGCCACACCTTGGCCTTCAGAGCCAGGTAGCCATGCTGCAACTAATGCATCAATCTTTGAAAGGTAAGGCTCTATTACAAGAGGTCTGCCTGAGATTAATACGACCACACACTTGACATTGTTGCACACATTGTTAATTGCTTTATGGCCTGGTAGAGGAATTGTCAAGTTGAGGTTGTCTCCTTTTGTCTCCACATAAGTGGGCTCTCCAACAACAACAATGGCATAATTAAATTTTGTGGACTTTAAAAAATTTTTACTAGGATTCTTCCTATAAATCACTTTTGTACTTGGATCAATGGTGGATTTGATTCCGTTTAAGATTGTAGCTCCTGTCAACAATAAGATGAGAGGTATGATTGTGAGTTCACAAATATTTCAAGAAAATTAGAATAAATGGTTACTATTTCTAAAAGGGTACTCTATTATACCAATGGTCATGTTGTTGCCTGCCATTCCATTCCATGTAATGGTCCAACCACCGCACTGCAAACCTAAATCATCAGCATGAGTTCCAGCAACTAGAATCTTGTCTGCTTTTTTAGGTAGAGGAACCAAAGGGCTATTTGGATTCTTTCCATTCTTCAATAACACTAGGGACTTCCTCACAGCTTCCCTTGCCAACTCTCTATGCTCCTGTGGATATATTGGTTTAGTTTCAATGATTGATGTCATTTACTAGGATGTAACATGAATAGCAGGAAAATAAATATGAACATACGTGTTAAATGACTAACCTTACTTCCTATTTGATCTGCAAAACTAAGATCAGCATAGGGATTTTCAAAAATTCCTGCCACAAATTTAACTCTCAAAATCCTCCGAACTGCATCATCAATTCGACTCATAGGAACATAGTTTTTCTCGACTAGGTAGGTCAGGGTGCCAATGAATTCAGTATAGTTGTAAGGAACCATGATCTGAAAAAAAAAATGGTAAATCACTAGCATTAATGATTCTATCCATTACATTTCAGTGTGCAAAAATAGAAAGTAGTTCATTGCTGTTTAGTCTCTAACCATGTCAAGTCCAGCGTTAATTGAAGCTTCGACAGAGTATGTATAATTTGAATGGACCGGATATGTGATTTTGTCAATCCCTTGCCAATCAGAGATGACAAAACCCTGTCAGGGAAAAGAATAGCAAATGTTAGAAACAAGTACTAAAACATACTGAGGATCTAAAAGTTTGGCAATGCAGAAATCATGCGTTGATTATACCTTGAACCCTAGGGTGCCCTTTAGATAATTGGTTATCAGATCAAAATTGGCATGCATTTTCACTCCATTCCAGCTGGAATAGGATATCATGACTGTTCCAACACCCTTCCTAATGGTATCAGGGTATGCAGGCATATGAATTTTAAGCAATCCACCCCAGTCAATGATAGTGTTATTCTCATTGATTCCTTTGACTGTGCCTCCATCTCCCACATAATGTTTGGCACAACCGACCACCTTAGTTCTACAATACAGATGGAATGAAATTCCAGGTAAGATAATATATTATTAGTAATTGTAGTAACCGTACTAGTGACAAATGGAGTTAAGGAATTACTTTCCACCAAGATAGGGATAACCCTCAGGCTGGTTTGGGGGAATGTCACCTTGCAAACCACGCACAATTTCGGTCATTTGCTGCACAATAGTGTGATCCTCACTATAGCTTTCGTAGCATCTACCCCATCTTGGATCTCTGCAAACCTTTAATTGCAGCGATCAAGAAAACAGTTTTGCAAACCTTTAATTGCAGCGTTCAAGAAAACAATTTAACACATACTATTGAATGTAAACTCTAGTTTGCAATACATTGACCTACTTGACAGCAAAGAATTTTAAAAGAATTTTACGGTTCAGTAATACTTGAAGACAAGGAAAAAGGTTTACATAGTTGAATGTATACCGCGATACATGGAGCAAAAGCATATTGAATCCCTGTCGCTCTGCATTCAAGAGCAGTTGCAGCACCAATCCTTTTAACAAGATCAGGATCCCTAAATTGCAACATCCTCATTAAAAGATGCATGGAAAAAAAATCAAATGGAATTGAAAAGCATTTTGACTGCTAATGAACTAATATTCTAAAGGATGTAGCACGAGATGAGAATGTATTCAAATTTGATTACTAGCTCTAGGGTATTGTTCTGTTCTTCCAGGGTTGGAAATGAGTGGGTTACTCAGGCAGGTTACAATGAAAAGTACTACAATGGTTTAGAGTGATCATAGGTATACAGGGGTGCCAAATTAACTATTCATTAGTTGACATTGAGACCAACGATTCAATGGTTCCAATTTAGCTGCCATTGAATGGTTACCCAACCACTACCACACCACCGCCAGTTGCCCACCTTCTGACATAGGAAAACTAGCTATTCTCTAGCGGCCTTCTCCAAAACTCGGCCGGTGGAGGTGGCCGGTATTAGTTTGTCTGGTGGTAGCAATTGCCAATGATCATTTGCAAATAAAGTAAAAAAAAATTAAGAGCAAAATAAATCATGGATTCCAATAGACACTCAGCATTAGTAAGTGGCTTTTGGTTACCCAAATCCAAATTATCCCATGCCTATATAAACCTAGGCAAATTGAGAGTAGGCTTGGGAGAGTTTGTGGCTGGGGTTTTCTTTGCCAACCTGTGTAACGAGAAATGTCAATCGAGCTGGATGGAAAACTACAGAAGTCGTTTTGTGGTTCATTAAATTGTTAAATAGCTAAGAGCCAAGTCCCATACAAATCTGCGTACTAAATAAGTTATCTATGCAATCAATTAATTGCCATACCTTGTCACTCCAAGTCCAACATTATGGGGGAAAATTGTGGCCTTGTACACATTGTTGTGGCCATGCACAGCATCAATACCATAAATGAACGGAATCCCAAGTCTAGTAGACATTGCACCTCTTTGAAATTTGTTAATCATATCAACCCAATCCTTTGCAGAAGCATTTTGCCGAGGCCAACTTCCTCCTCCACTAAGCAAGCTGCCAATGTAGTAGTTCTTGATAATATCAGCAGTCATATTTTCCCTTTCAAGCTGTGTCATCTGACCAATTTTCTCTGCTAAAGTCATTCTCTGCAGAAGATCATTCACTCGAGCTTCAACAGGCTGCTTTGGATCCTTGTATAAAAGTACATTTTTCGCCTCTATTGCAGACATCGAAAGAATAAGAACCACATTCCACACTAAGATAACCATTGTTGGAACGGAAATCTTCAAATCCATTTCATAAGAACCTGCCCAATTCTTAATTCCGAAACCTGCAAGATTATAAAACATGTCCAGACAGAGATAGTGAGAAGAAATATATTTAACAAATAATACCATCATAAAAACTGTTCAAAAGTCGGGGTAGAACTGTATAATAGAACATCTGCAATTTTTTATTTCCATTTTTCTTTGCCATCTTTTCTCGTAGTAACATATCTTCCACATTTATTCACGCTACAGATAGACATACATTGTGGGATTAGACATTTTCAATAAATGGCGCTCCAAAGTCTACAGAATGTAGAGTTTTTCAGGCCACAAAGAGAAATGTTGATCTTGTGCAGATACCTTAGGATATGTCCCAAATGAACTTGAGACTGGGGTATTGTCTAATCAAAAAAATATATATGTAATAACTGTTCTGTACAAGAACGTAGATAACAAATTGTATAAGCCTGAATGGCAGTATTTATAATTATGAAAATCAAGGTAAAAAATAAGATTGTTTTAAATTTTTTGCTGCAAATTTTGTTCTTCAATATCTCTCATCCGTTGTTTCAGCTGAAATCTCGCAATTAGAGAAAGAGGAAATTTCGGTCCTCTGCATAATTTTCTTGAATTGGATGCCAGTGATTGCAAAGTAGAGGACATCTTTAACCATCCAGTTTGGGTGAACATGTATTTTTCCATTCCTCAAGGATATACATTTGACTTGGATATGCCTCATTAGTAGGATTATCCATGTTTGAACAAAGACTTGATTCCTTCTAGGCTGAGCTTATTTTTGTGACGCACAATAAAAAATAACGACAATATTAATTGAATTCATGTGCTAGAAAATAGTGGATTATTTGACATCCAGCTCATTAAGGCCTATTTGTTAAAACAATTATTGATTTAAATTTCTTTATTGGATTTAAAAAATAGATTTAATGTGTGTGTAGAGAGAGGGAGAAAGAGAGTATTATCTATATATTGTATTGGTAAAACGGACCACATAGCATAAAGATTAAAACGAAGGCTTGAACGACATAGCACAAAAACTTAACCTTGCAACTCCAAAACTTGGTTATTATCAATCCATATATAAAATTTGAAATATATAATTGAAACGGTATAAGAACTTCAAAATGGTTACAACTCTTCAAGAACGATATAAATTTTGAGTATTGATTATTGTCCATCCTAGATTCCTAGACCTTTTGCTTGGTAAACAACTCCAAGTCTTGAATACCATCCATCCCATGATACAGTAGATTCCTAGACCTTTCGCACGGTAAATTCTTTTCTGGTAACTAAGACAGGGGAACCAAGAAAACCTGGCCAAATTTAGTTCATAAACCAAAATTTAGTTTACTTACTAACTCTTCTAAGATATTAGTAAAGATCTTCTATGTGATTAACAACTCTTTTAACACCAACCGTTCTGTCTTCTTAACAACTCTTCAGCTCAAACCGTTGCAGATGTCTTTTGAAATACTAATAAACTTGCCATAAATTATTTATCCCCGAAGGGAAAAAAATGACATTACTAGGTATTTTAATGAAGAGGTGGGAATTACTTTCCTTCCTAACCATTATAGACGATATCTCCATGTTTGTAGTTCTTGTGTCGGTTTGTATTAGTTTATTATAATGTTCAATACTTTTCTATTTCACTACGACTAGCTTAGATTCTTCTACATTGTTTGAAGCAAAACTTTGTGCAAGAATTTGCATAAAAGAAACTTACAGTTTTGGTACTAATGTTTTGGGCATCGACAATTGTAGTCTCTAAAGTTTTGATGAAAGTAAAACTAGTACCAAATATTTCAATTTTTTAGTATATTAAGTCTCATTAGCCAATTTTTGTCAAGATTTTACCGGAATATGATCATGGGATACTCATGTACCAGTGAACAAATTTTAAAAAGAAATAGAAAAAAAATTTATTGTTATAATTTGTAATTAAAGACATACACAAATATACTATCTAGGTAGATTGTTTCAATTTTATATGTTGTTTTAGTTTTATATGCTTATTTATTGTGTGTGAACTCAAATTGGTGCCTTTAATTACAGGTTATGGCAATTAAAATTTCTTTCATTTTTTATTTCTTTTTTTTGAAAATTTGGTCGTGGACACTTGGGCAATACGCAAGTTTTTCGATAAGATTTTGACAAAATTGATCATAAAATTAAATGCACTGAAACATATAAAAAAAGGAAAGAGAAAAAATAGTTCGGAATTTCTCTCTTTCTCTTATTCTCTTCTTCCTCCAACAAACTCGGAATTTTGAAGTTCGAACATAGCAAGCCTTCCTATCTGGTTGGTCTTGCCAGATATTGGAGCTTTCTACCGCAGTGGTCATGGCTGACAAGCTGCCTGACCAACACGACATGAAGTCCTTTGCAGCAATGTTTTCGGAGACCTCTTATACAGCTGATGTTCCATGTCTTGATCTTGACACTCCATCTTCTCACAAGGGTGAGCCAGATCTATGGATCTCGGAAGCTGACTTGAAAAAATTGTCTGAGCCTTTCAATAACATTTTGGTAAGAAGGTTTCCTTTTAGCAGAGTATCCATGGAGATAATCTTAAACTTCATTGTATCTTTGGGTTCGAAAGGTGAATGCGCGGTTGCTCTTTTTTATCCCACTCACATCATCATTCGGTCTACACTGAAGAAAAGTACACGCAGCTCTTTCTACGGCTAACTTGGTATGTCCACAACTCTCCAGTAGTAATTTATAAATAGACATTGAACTTCAAAGCTAATCAAGAGGTTGCTGTTGTACCAATTTGGGTCTCTTGCTATTGTACCAATTTGGGTCTCTTTCCCCGAATTGGCGCTGCCTTTTTCAATAAAATCTATTTGAATAAATTGACATCTTTAATGGGGAGGCCTCTGCAAGTTGATGCTGCTACACTAGATCTGCGTAGGCCATCAGTGGCTAGCGTGTTGGTGGAACTGGATGTATCAAAAGCCCCAATGAAATGGATTTGGATTGGAGATGATCACAAGAGGATGTGGCAAAAATTGGAATATGAGGGATGGCCGAAGTATTCTAATTTTTGTGAATGTATTGGGCATAATATGAAGCATTGTTTCAAGAAGAATCCATCTTTGCATCCATCGAATAGCACCTAACATGTTACAGATAAGGGATAGAACATTAGAGTTGTTTGCATTCCTATGATCCAAACTCAGTTACACAATGTAAACACTAGTTCAGATACATTAACTCTTCCATTAGGGGGGAAATAATGTTGTCTTGCAGGAAAAGGTAGATACGTTTGTAGCTAAGCTACATAGTTCTAACTTACAGCATAACAAATGGTTTCCAACAAGTCAACTAATCCAAGAACAGCCTAATAGAGTGGCTATTATTCCAGTGATGCATAATATCCGGGAGCTGCCACCTAGACACAAGATGGATAACATGGATAATTTTCAGTCGCCTCAACAAGAACCAATTAATGATATTGTTCTTCTTCTAGAGAATGATAGTTTGCTGTATACCAAGAATTCTTTTCAAGTGTTACAATTTGAAGTGGATGGTGATGAACTAGAGTTCTGCAATTCGTAGGCCATCAATTCCCCAAGATCTATTGTTTCATATCCTAAACGGAAACTTCAAAGGTTTGGAATTAGCAATTGGTCTCTTGACAATGTTCAAAATGCAGAACTGATTTTTGTGCAGGAATTGAAGAAGTTTCAATTGGTGCTACTAGCTACGTTTCACAGGACTTTAATGAAGGATGAAAGGTTGCTGAATTCGCAGGAGGTGGGAGTAAGAGCTGAACAATTGTTAAGGCATACGAGTGTTAAAGAACAGGTGCAATTGTTGCAAAACAAGGCTTCGGTTGCTGAATCTTTAAATTCATACAATCTCAAGTCTAAAAATGTTAAACCCAATTAATATTTTGACCTGGAATATTCGAGGTGCTTCTTGAAGGGATTCTATTCGTTATGTCGCTAAGTTATACAAAGGTCACAAACATTTTAATTTTCATTGAACCGTTTTCTTCGTTGAACCGTTTGGATGCTATTAAAGTCTTACTGCATTTCCAGTATGCTAGTTGCTTCATTGATGGTAAAATTTGGATTTTTTGGAATCATGAACTACCTTGTACTTTTGTTGAAAGTGTGAACCAAATGGTACATGTTTTTGTAGAAGGACAATCAGAAGACCATTTTCATTTAGCTACCGTATATGCAAAACTTTCCCGGGTGGAACGAAGATCATTATGGGAAAGTATGAAGGAAATTGGAAACTTCAATCGTGTCCCTTGGGTAATTGCAGGTGATTTTAATGTGATATTATTAGCGGATGATCGTGTAGGTGGAAATCCTCCATGTTGTAGAGATATGGAGGAGTTTAATTCAGCTATCTGCGGGTTGGATTGTCTCTTGTTGCTTTTGATGGATCTCACTTTACCTAGATGAATGGAAGAGTATATCAAAGGTTTGATTGGGTGTTCACTAATGAAGAATGGTCTAATTCTTTTTCTGAGTGTTAAACTCTCTCATCTATCAAGAGGTAGATTAGACTATTGTCCAATGTTGCTTAAATGTTCCCATGCAAATCAAAGGAGTTCATCTTTTAGATTTTTGAACGTGTGGTGTCAACATGAGGGTTTCTTAGAGTTTATACGATAGAATTGGGCAGAACTAGTGCAGTTGCATGGCATGAAAGCCTTTTTCAAAAATTGACACAGTTGAGAAAATCTCTTAGATTATGGAGTAAACAGGTCTTTGGAAACATTTCCAGCAACCTGAAAGAAGTTTCAGACCGTTTATTAGCATGTGAAATTCACTATGATACACGTAGAGATGAAATGCTAAAATAGAGCGTAATAGAGTGCGTGCGGATCATACTTGATTGTTGGCCTTGGAATGTGGCTTATGGCACCAAAAAAGCCATAAAGTGGATGCGAGAAGGGAATGCTAATACGGCATATTTCCACTCCGTTATTAGTCAACGACGGAATTGCAATTTTATTGGAAGACTCAAGAAGTAGGAGGGTATGTGGCTAAAAGATATGGAAGATCTTAAATTGTCGCTGCTGATTTTTATGGAAAACTATTTAGTGAGGAAGGACATGTGGATGCAGTCTCATCAAGTCCTTTTCTTGTGGAAAAAATCAACGATGAACATAATCTTTTGATGAGTTTTATCCCCTTGTTGGAAGAAGTACAAGAGGTGGTTTTCTCTATGAAATGTAATAGCACTGCAAGGCCTAATGTTTTCGGGGTGAAATTTTATCAACATTGCTATAATATTATTTAGAATGATCTATGGGAGGCTATTTGTGAATTTTTTTTTTTTTGAGGGTGGTCAATCGCCAAGAGATTTCACAAGCATGATGATTGTATTGTTACCTAAGAAAGAAGGGGCTTCACAACAGAAAGACTATAGACCCATCAGTTTGTGCAATATAAGTGCTAAAAAAATCTCTAAGATTATTATTTGTCGTATTAACTAACTTCTGCCTTAGATTATAGCACCTCTACAGACAGGTTTTGTTCCTGGACTTGATATTGTTGATAATATTTTGACAACTCAGGAATTGGTGTCTGAGATTGGAAAATATCCCCACGATTATAATTTAATACTAAAGTTGGATATAGAAAAAGTATACAATCGTGTAAATTGGTCCTTTTTTATGGCTATAATAAGGAGATTTGTCTTTTCTGAAATGGTGGTGGATCTCATATACTGGCTAGTATCCAATAATTTGTTTTTTGTTCTAATAAATGGTGAAACCATAGGCTTTTTCAAATCTTTTAGAGGGATCATGCAAGGTGATTTGGTGTCTCCTGTATTGTTTTTGTTAGCAACTGAATACTTGGGTCATGGTCTGTCTCACCTATTTGAAGTAAATCGAAAATTATATTTTTCTTCTGAAGGTGGACAGATTCCATATCTAGCTTTTGCAAATGATACAGTTCTGTTTATAAGATGTTCAAAGGCTAGTTTGAAGAAAATAAAAGGCTTTCTTTCTCATTATCAGATTGTCTCAGGTAAAAAAATCAATGAGGCTAAGAGTTCTTTCTATGCTCCTCCAAAGTTTCCCGCAACAATAATTCATAAAACAAAACAGATGTTGGGTTTTAAGCATGATGTTTGGAACTTCTACTTTGTTGTTGTTGGGCTAAAGAAAGTTTCATTTGCATGTATATCATCTCTATTGGTGCATTGGTTTATTTAGTTTCCTTCTATGGTCAATACACATATTCAGGTAGCGGCTCCCATGGTGATTCTTTGATTTCTATGGCAAGCTCGGAATGAAGCAAAATTTCACGGATCCAAAATGTCGATTGCCAAAGTTATATATGAAGTGGATAGGTTTTTTCAAACCCTTGGAGCATCATCCATTGCCTCCAGAGCTAAATTTGATGGTGATTCACTTGTTTATTGTTCCAAATTCTTTTCTTTCAAGGCTGGTTCAAGGTACCAACTAGGGGCTATTTCATGGAATAAACTTCCATGGGGTATGTACATACTAAACACAGATGCCTCAGTTTCCACAAACAAAATAGGAGGTGGGGGATTGCGTCGAGATAATTCTTGAAAAGTAGTTTTTGCTTTCTATAAAGAGTTTGGGGATAAAGATGTACTACTAGTCGAAGCACAGACTCTTTTAAAAGTACCAGCTAAAGATGAATCCTTTAAAGTAAAGGGGTCATTTTTGGGAAGTTTCTTGGCTTAACTATGCGTTGTCAAAGGGTTGAGAATGTTTTGTCCAAGACTGATGCCATTAGAAGATGCTTTAGCCTTGGAACATCCATCAATTGAAAAGCTTGAAAAGAAAGTTTGCTTATCTTCAACGATTTATCTCCAATTTGGTTGGATGATGTCAACCCATTAATCGACTGGTAAAGAAAGGCATATCGTTTAAATAGATGAAGCATATAGTAACACCTTCACAAGCATCAAGTCCTATCTTACAAAGCTTCCAGTGTTGGTTGCATCTATCCCAAGCAAGTCATTGATCCTTTATATTGCAACTCAAAAATGACCAGCAGGAGCATTGCTTGCTCAAGAGAATGAAGGTAGCAACTAAAATGCACTCTATTGCTTGAGTCGAATGATGACACCAAATGTGGTGAATTATTCGCGAACTAAGAAGCTATGTTTAGCTCTAATATTTGCCATCCAAAAGTTGAAGCATTATTTCCGAGCATATATTATTCGTCTAATTTCCAAAGTGAATCCTAGGCAAATCCAATTAAAAGTTGAAGCATTATTTCCAAGTATTTTAGCTCCAACAATTTGAGATTATTTATCTGCCTGCAAAAGCTATCAAAGAACAAGTGTTGGCTAATTTCCTAATCGATCATCCTAAGTGTTAGTTGATTTCGTATCTGATTATCCTATACCTGCTAAATGGGAGTTAACCAATGAGTTGCTTGATGAGGATTTTCTCATGACTGAAGTTCTTCCTTTGTGGATGATATACTTTGATGGCATTGTGCGTCGTAAAGGGGCTAGAGATGGAGTAATATTTATCACTTTTGAAGGAGACATGTTGCTCTATTCCTTCTCCTTGAAGAATTGATGCTCAATCAATGCTGCAGAATCCCATGCACCAATCCTTGGTTTTGAAATAGCTTGGACATGAAGCCATTGCATCTTAGAATCTATTGGGATTCTAAATTAGTGGTTAACCAATTCTTGGACAATTATGAAGTCAACGAGCCCAAATTTATGCAATATTATAACTATGCAAGGCAACTCACAGGGGTGGTTAGGTGATGTGTTGATGTGAGCATGTTAGGTCTACATAATATGCAATCAAATCATTCAAAAATATACACAAATAAGTAACAAATTTAACCTAATACCTCTTTTTCCACGATTGCATGAGTCATTTGTAGTAAAGGGAATCTTAGGGTCGATTCCTAGAGAAAATAAATTGTTGCAATTACCAAGGTTACCAACTCACTCTACTATCTAAACAATCATCATTTGATTAGTTGAGATTGAAGATAACTCAAAAGCAAGTAGTAAATTCTACTTCAATACAACAAATATTGAAGAAACTTGATGAAACTAAGATGTTTAGGATTAAAATTCCACTAAAGGTCATCAAATACAAGAGCTAAGATTATGGCCTTTGATTATTTCAACCCTTGTTTGGGATTCAATTTCATTTGTACTCAAAACAAGATTTCTCTACGAATTGATGACTACTAACGCATGAGCTTTCCTACTTCCATAGGAAAGGGTTGCATGTACTAGCTCATTAAGTGCATGAATTGTGGTTTAAATCTTAATCCACTTATAAGTGCCACTACTTCCATGTGGCTACTACATAAGTTTCATCTACTTCTTTGTGTTATTAGATACAAGTTCCTTTGTCAAATAACAACTAGAATGATTTGAAGTTGGTAACTAATCAACAACAAATGTTAAAAACCAAGTAGATGAACAAGAAGAATCATGTAAGGCCATAAACTTAAACAACAGATATAAACAGTTTTATCTTAACCGGGAATATATAATCTTATTTCAACATAATATATGATACAGTTAAGCTCAAGAATTCAAAGTAGAAAACTATGCAAGAAAGAAAATGAAAGAGATAGGTGACAAAATGTTCAATGTTTGGATGAATATAGCTCTGCAACTTCTCTATTCATTTCTTCAAACATTTTTGCTACAATAGAATTTCTTCAAGACTTTGAATACAAGAAGTGAAATACTACTAACTTAGAGAAGTTCCTACAACTAACATTTACATAGGAATGCTCCTCCTATTAATAGGAAGTTTTAAGACTATCCAAGCATATTTTAAATGTCTTACAAATCCTTCTATTTATAGAGAAATATAGCTCAAAATCACTTTCCAACTTGAATATTGTAATAATGAAATTTGATTCCAAAATTTTATAAAGTCTTACCTTGAGCTTTGCACCTTTATCTTAGATAGTCAACCTGTAAATGTACATCAAAAATATTTGAAAAATGAGTGTGAACAAGTTGTAAGTTGAGAAGACGAAATCTACTAGGCGACCTTGATCTACGATAGGTTTGAGATCTATTCAAAAGCTCAAGTTTTTTAATTTTTTTCAGTTTTTATATTAGTTTAAATATGTATTTGTATATAAAATAATTATATATAATTATTATATATTAAATAAAAATAGATTTAAAAATTATTCGAACCTTATTAAACCGCACTCGAGTTGAATATATATAAACTCAAATTCAATTTGATAGTATAATTGAATCTTCTTTTTAGTTCGAATCCCATTCGATTTCGTCAAAATTCAAATTCGAGTCAAGCTCTTAATAAATTGAACCAGAATTATTTGTTAAGCGTTTGATTTATTTTACAGTGTCCATCCCTGAATACCCAACTCCAAATAACCTCCTATACTAATCAATTTGAATTTTTAATTCATCTTTGAATTCGAGCCATTCTATACGAATTCATATTTTGTGATCAATCTCGATTTAAATACAAACTCAAATTTTATGTTCAACCTCAGTTGGATAAAATAATTGCTATGTTCAAAATCGGCTTGAAGTTCAATTATATACATATTTTTTTCATTTTTAATTTTTATTTCTTTTACTAGATTTTATTTATTCACATTTTTTAGATTGTTAAATTTAAACCAATAAATGTAATTAAAGATCGCATGGGCGACTAATATAATATAATTAACTAATATGTATAGTAAAAATCATACATATGTAAGTCTTATTTGAAATAAACAGTTGACGCATATTAAAAAAGAAAATAAAAATATATTCAAGCCTCGTTCGTGAATTTTAGAATAGTATTTATAAACTCGAGCATTATTTATTTATTTAATCGAATCCTAAATGCTGCTTGAAATTTTAAGTTTAAATTTTTTGAATTTGGATCAAAGCAAAACTATTAATAGTCAGCCAGTAAAGTGGTAAAAATAACAATTAAGCAACAAACCAAGAAAAAAAAAATCAAACAACGATTAAATTAATAAAAACTGATTTAATAACTCTAGCCATTCAGCTACTTCAGGAACGAAATCAGGCTTCAAAACTAAATTTTTATGGAAACATCCATGACTGTTTTAATGGAAACAATCGCGGCAATTCGAGTCGTTTTAAATAAGGCAACAATTCAAATCCTATACTACCTTACCAAGCTTAATCCGTGTAGGAATCTTCCCGGACTTGTCCTGTATATGACTTTAACTTTCCAAAATTTACCATAAAATCCTATACGTACTTGGATTAATTTTGTTCTATATAAAGGCATAGGCGTCGCAGGTCATTGTTCTAATTCAGTCGAGTTTTGCTTCCAGTTAGTTTTCTTGCTCAAAGTTCTGTCCGTGCGTACAAAACCCGCATGTTTGCAGTTTGAGAAATTTCATTCAATTTTCTGAGCATTAGATTTGCCTCACAATCAGCTTGATCAAATAGTGGAATTGAATATTTCGTCTTACATTAGTTTATTTAGGACCCTCCAAGTAACATCTACATAGCCTTTCTCATCTTTCAGGGCTTTAATTTCTCTGGAAGTCATAGCTAGCCATGGAAAATTCCAAATACGTGATATTGGGCCTTTTTCTGACAGTTGCCTTCTTGATGTTCGGTTCTTGGGGATCAATCATTTGGCTGTCTAAAAACAAGCCATACACACTCAATTTCAACATAGATTCTGTCATACTTCAAGATATTAACATGACTTCCCATCAAATAACTGCAGACTGGAACTTTAATGTTTCTATTTGGAACCTGAACGATTTTGGCTGGTCCTATGGATTTATTGCTACCTTATACAATGATCAAGCTTATGAACATCTCCATGATACCGTAGTCCCCTTCTACGCCAAGGATGCTAGAATCCCACCTTTCTCACAAGGTGGAAATAACCAGACAGCTTTTACGGCGCGATTTGAAGGTGTTTCAGTGCCCATTAACAATCCGAAGAAAGGAAGTGGAAGAAATTCAGAGTTTGTTGATGTCCCTGTGGAGCTATTTTTGAAGGGAAAGATTGAACCTATACCAAAAAATAGTTTGTCAATAATAATAAGTTGGCTAGCGAGTCCTATCCATGTAGAGTGCAGAAAGGTGAAGATTGGGATTTCAGGAGATTCTACACGTGTTTATCTTGGCAAGGGCAGCCGTTGTCTTTCAAGGTGGGATTCTTTCTTGCTGGTGTGATTCTTGCGCCAGCTTTCTAAAAATAATTTAGTCTTAACTTTTGTTGAACGATTTGTATCATTGTACGTTAATTCCTACTCTGCCAGATTGGCCCTTTAAAAATGTTGATAATTTTGTGCATATTTTACTATTTAACCTTTTTTTTCTCAAATACTTGGAAAATATGTTTACACCTAAATATTATATCGGATAAATTGCCTCATAGCACATTAAAGTTGTAGATTTCTCCAACATTAGCACACTACTTAGTCTAATTTTTTTTCAAATAGTTGAGAAAATATGTTTAAAGCCCAATATTATACAGGACAAATTGCCTTACAGAACATTAACGTTGTAGATTTGTCTAAGACTAGAACAATTGATAAGCCTTTTCCCCTCAATTTTGATGCGAAGGGCTTATTCATTATTTTATTATACAGTGACAGTGGACTGCGTAACAACATTATAAAATGGATGAACCAAAATAAAAAAAGGATTGTTTGCATGAATACAATTTTGGACCGCATTGCAATGAGGACTGAGGTCATTTCACTTCTTTAAAAAAATTGTAAGATTTTGCAAGAATAATTTACCAAAGAATCTTTCAAGTATCTAGAGAAACTTGTTATTTTTTGTGACGCAACACGGGACACTAGAAATAGTTTTTGGCAACAAATCGCAAGAAAGTTCATTGCCTAGTTTGGGAGGAAAGAAAAGGTGGGAAAAGAAAGGAAAAGAAAGGAATTTTAAACAAGCCTTTTGTTTGGGAGAATGGAGGGAAAAGAAAAGAAAGGATTTTAACCACTTTTCTTTATTTGGGAGCTAAAATGGGGAAAGAAAAGAAGAGAAATGGAAGGAAAATCTCCTTCTTTCTTCTTCCAAAAATTTTCCTCCCAAAATTGGGAGGAAATGGAAGGAAAGGGGAAGAAAGTTTACTTCCCTTCTTTTCTTTTCTCTTCTCATCTCCCAAACTAAGCAAAGAGACCAGTACTTTCCCAAGGCACAGGCCCAGGGTAGGTACCAAGAAACAATATTTGAACTACGGAGATTCACAAGATCAAAAAACTTGGACAAGTTGGCACTTTAGAATCAGGTAATGAAGTTGATTAAATTAGATTCCCAGTTTATTTTGCTCTGTGATCAATAACAAAATGTACACACCTACATTCCCTGTTGTATGATGTCTTATTAACAGACAAGCATACTGTCAACTGCCTTTCGACATAAAAAATCAGTGAAGCAAGTTTTCCAAGTACCTTTCAACATTATCCAAGCCGCAGAGGCTCTTTACAACAGGCATAATAGCTGGGACGTCCAACTGGAATGCTGAATCAAGTCCATCAAGTCTACTCCAAGTGTTTAGCTGTTTCCTGGCTTCTTTAATTGCCGCATTGGTAGCACAATGTACGGAGGCTGCCAGAAGCAATGGTGGTTCTCCGGAGGCTGCACAGCAGTTTAATTCCAGATTTCAAATCAGTACAATTTCTTGTTTGCATGTGCAAATATGATCAGGTGCACAAGTCAGTCCCAAGTTACCCAGGCAGGTGGGTCTGTGTGTGGAAATTTGCCACCAATAACTACCTTGTGAAGCTCAACTCTTGAATTTTTTTTTTTTTTTTTTCAAAAACAGCTAATGTCTTCCTTCTATTTGAAATATAGATCGAAGTATATTATGCTGCTAATCTTCATCAGCAAGTCTTCGACTCCTTAATTTTCAGTTTTTTCTTACCTTCAAATAAATAGCCTGCCACACAGGAATCTTGAATAAATTTATTCCTGTCTCTCTTTCCTGGGAGTGACTGTGACTGTCTTAGATATGTTTCTTAACAGTGAACCAGTAATCATATTTAGATTGTGAAGTGCTTCTCATGATATTATTTAATCTTAAATAATCATAAGTGGCTTCATATTTTCCTCCAAGAGATTGGTAATGTTATCACAGTAACTAGGATGTATATTCCTTTACCAAATACACGGTCCATCTCAATTTGCTAGGACCGATCATTTTACATGTCAAGTGAAATGGTGAAATGTTTACATCTATTGTTCCATGCTATGTTTTCAACACTTCAATTATGGTTGTAGGCCTGCATTTATACGTAAGGATATACTAAGTTTAACAATAACAGGTCAATTTAATGGCTGAAATCTGGCGAATTATACATTTAGCCACATTTGCATTTGATAAAGTGTTGGTTTCAGCGCCAGGAACTTTGTTGTCTATTGCCAGGAACAATTACATGGACGATATTATTTATTATTTTAGTGGGGGAAAAAGCTGCATACTGTAATCCTCTGGTTCAAGCTTCTTTCATAATTTCCCAGTAAAAGGTAGCTTTCAAATGTTCTGTAGTGCAACAGATGTTCAGAGACAGTTATTGAAAAATTTCCTTTTGGTTCAGGAAAAGAATAATTAAAATTGTTCTTCATTCTGTTTACTCTGGTATTTCCAGACTTATGATTCCAACAGATTTAGCCAGCATAAAACACCAGAAAAAAATCAAAGACCATCATGCTTGTAGAAAGTCAATTATATCACTTACAACATAGTAAAGAAACTTGAAGAGATACCTTTAGATGATAGAACACGCTCCTTATGGTGTCCACTATTTAGCATTTCAACATTGAACTGCTTTGGTATGGTGTCAATTGTTGGGATCTTATATGTCCACGTACCATCTGAAATTGTCAATCCCTCTGCATTGATTTGGTACTCTTCAAGCATAAAAAACCCAATTCCTTGAACAAAAGCTCCCTCGATCTGTAAGAAGAATATTGCACGACACAGTGATCTCATAGTCTATGAGCTCAGCTTGCTTAATAAATTGAAAGGTACAATAAATCATGTACAACAAGAAATATACTCCTGTAAAGTTAAGAATTAAGATACAAACTAGACGTGGATACCTTCCATAATGTGATACATACTGAGAAGCAACTCACTAACCTGTCCCAAATCCACTGCAGGGTTCATGCTCTGTCCAGAATCATAGATAATATCTGCTTGC
>CM045563.1:12941640-12970231 GCA_024721245.1 Mitragyna speciosa | reverse complement strand
AATGTCTGAGCGTACTTAACTTAAAATAAAATAACTAAAATAAAATGAAATAAATAAAATACACTCACTTTATTTAACGTAAGGTACAATTCACATCAAAAGTTTACATGTCATAACATACATGGTTTTTCACAAAAGTAGCCTAACACAGTTCAACTATTACAATAACTGAAACTTTTATAATAATAAAAACCAGTTGGTCCAGCTTTAATTTTCAGAAACCTGGGTAAAGGAAAACAAATAAAATGGAATGAGCTATGATAGCCCAGTGAATGTCCAAGACATGCAAACATATCAAGAACTCATTATTTTGGTAATTAAAATAATCGAGAAATTAAATAAACAATATATATGAACAATTCAATTAACATGTAGTCAATGGCGGATACAGGGCTCAACTACGGAAGCAAGCTTCACCGTAGAGGAGCAAGTACTGATCATGTAGTCACGATAGTTGGACCGAGATAATAGCTCAGGTCTTTATCAAAGAACACATCAGTTTTATCAAACACAAACCCTAACCGCCAATCACCTTATAACCTCCGTACAAGCTACCACATCCAGGGAGATATTCTCAACCCTGGAGGGCCAACAAGCAAACAGGTTCAATCCGGAGTTGGCCTCTTTGAGGATTCACAACTTAAAAGGAAAGAACATCAAACCCTAAAACACCCAACACCTTATGTCCTCCCACGTGCAGCCGGGTTGACTAACCGTGAAATAACATGGAAGTTAGTCACGGTAGTCTCACGCACACACAAGTAACACATTGGTCAATGAAAGCAAGTAACATGTTGCGGAACAGATGTGATAAAGTACACATCTTTCCTCACGTAGCACAGGTATTCACATAGTAATTGCAAATTTTCGCATAATATTTATCAAATAAAATATCACATTCCATGCATCATGCACACATAAGGACACTCACCTTGAAAGCCTAAGAAAATCTCTCGTGAAAGTCGTGATGTGTTTTTGGACCCTGAAATTTAAAAGAAATAATAACATAAAAACTCAATTAAAATCCTAGTAAATTTAGTAAGAAAAATTCAAGAAAATACCCCACTTATTTCTAGGGTTTTGGTTTTAGGGTTTTCTAGGGTTTAAGGTTTACTTATTCCAAGGAGGTCAATCTATCACTAGATCATTTCTAAAAATTCCTACACTTCAATTTCCCTCAATTGAATATATTCTAGTCTTAAAATCTCACTTATCAATTTTTCTTCTTTTAATTCTACCGAAATTTCGGCAGCATTTTCCCTTAAATTGGACTAACCAAAATTTTTAAACCTGCAAGAAAATTCAACAACCCAATCCATTCAACATGTACCACAACTTCTATGTTCAATTTAAACTCAAATTCAATCAAGATTCCACTCAAATACAAAATCCCTACTCCAAGAATCATCACTCAACTCTGCACAGGGTTGGTTTTCAGCCAACTTTGTGCCATTTCTGGGGTCAATCCACTAAGAACTAGGGTATTCTGCTTACATGGTTTGAAAGTACGTTTACAGGGATACAACTTTCATGAGATCATCAGTTAAAATTCGAACTAGAACAGGTTCAAAATCAGCCCTCAAGTTGGCTCATCATCAAAACTGTTTACGCAGATCCGAATTTTCAGCCGACTTTGCAAGCTTTCTGCGATTAATATACAATGAATCACATTGCAAGCCTTATACCGTTGGAAAGCCCTATCAATCTAGTTTCTAAAACAACAAGAATCACTCGAATCCAAGTTGTCTATACCAAGTTATGAAAGTTTTACTAAAACTGGTCCAGCATGACTGTTTTAAGTGTTCTTGAGTTCCAACTTAAATCTTCAACTAAACCACATATAAAACATAAATTTTCAAGGATTAAGCTCCAAGAACTTTCACCCAAACAACATGTTCTCCATGAAATTTCAAGGTTCCAAGGCCACATACTAGTCTATCTAACCACAAGAACACTTTATCTAACAAGTATATATCAAGTTCTAACTAATTTCTTCAAGTATTATTAACAAGAAACTTGGTATTGAACTTGAATAAAAACTAATTAAAACATGAAATTAATAAGACAAGTTCATGGTGAATACCTTAGATAAGCCTAATACTTTGATTAGAAATGATAGAAGTCCACTTTCTATGGTTGATTTGTGCTAACTTGAGAGATGGAAGTCCAAGAAGTTGAGAGCAAAATGAGGGAAGAAGAAGAATGAAGGGGCCGGCCAAATGAAGAGAAAAAGAGAGAGAAATAGTCTAGGAAAAATGGAAAAGAAAAGAAGAAAAGATGGGAAAAATAGTGGTCCAATTAAAATCTTACAAGAGTAAAGTAAATAGTTAGTCTTTTAATGCAAGAATAGCTACTTGGATTAATTTAATTGGTGAAGATTAATAACTCTTACCACTTAATATAATTAATAATTAGACATAAATTATTAAAGCAAAATAGAACAAAAATAGAGGAGAGAAACCAGCCACATGAAGAAAAGAAGAAGAGAAATTTTCGGCCAAGAGAAAAAGAAAAGAAAGAGAAAATTTTCAGCTAAGGGAAAAGGAAATAAAGTAGGAAAATAAGTGAAATTTTTGAGTAAAATTGAGTTAAAATTCAAGTAGTCAAAAGACTAGAAAATAGTAAAATGAGCTAATCAAAATTTAAGCACTAATATAAATTAAATGGTCAAGTAATATTATTCTAGCTTTAGTACTTAAATGTTCTTGCTTAAAATGAAAATCTTAACTAATTACCCTAATTAACTCAAGAAATCTTCCAACTACTAAATCTAGGATTAACACTTAACCCTAAATAAGGAAAAAGATGTCTTTTGTAAGGGCATTTTCTAGGGTGTTACAATAAAAGCAATGCAAGATTGCTTTTCTTTGCTACTCCATTGGATGCCAACACACATGTTTCGTCAAGCTTTTAGACTTGGTGGTCCAAGACTCATGGAAAATACATGCTTGAAGAACAAAGTGTTGTAGACACCAAATTTTGACACACCATTTATTTTCAAACACTGAGAGGCAAAATAGTAATTTTATCTGTAAATATTTTTCTATCAGCTTTTGGGGATTTTAAATTCACATTTTTATTTTTATGTGAATTTGATAAATTTTATATATATATATTTTTAGATTTAATTGATATTTTTTATTTTATTTATATTTTTACCAGCATAAGGGCAAAATGGTAATTTAGCCTCACGAATGCCATTTTAGCTCATTTTAAGCTCCAAATTCATTTTTCAAATTCTTGAGGCATGTTTCTGAATTTTCTTAATTTTCTGAGGACAATAACTATTTTTCTGTGAATTTTCATTAGCCCAAGGGCAAAATCGTTATTTTACAAATTAAATTCATTTTTCACCAATTTTGAGTAAAAAATGTATTTTCCAGTGTTTTAAGCTTATTTTTAGTTTTTGGTAATTTTTTTGAGGCCAATAATTATTTTTTGTGAATTTTCATTGCCCAAGGGCAAAATCGTCATTTTACAAATTAAATTCATTTTTCACCAATTTTGAGTCAAAAATGTATTTTCCAGTGTTTTAAGCTTATTTTTAGTTTTTGGTAATTTTTTGAGGCCAATAATTATTTTTCTGTGAATTTTCATTGCCCAAGGGTAAAATCGTTATTTTACAAATTAAATTCATTTTTCATCAATTTTGAGTCAAAAATGTATTTTCTAGTGTTTTAAGCTTATTTGTAATTTTTGATAATTTTCTGAGGACAATAACTATTTTTCTGTGAATTTTCATTGCCCAAGGGCAAAATCGTCATTTTACAAATTAAATTCATTTTTCATCAATTTTGAGTCAAAAATGGATTTTCTAATGTTTTAAGCTTATTTGTAATTTTTGATAATTTTTCTGAGGACAATAACTATTTTTCTGTGAATTTTTGTCATCCAAGGGCAAAATTGTCATTTCACATTCCAAACTCATGTTTCACCAGTGTTTTGGTCCCAAATTCTTTTTTAGATTTTAAACATGTTTCTAAGTTTCTAATTTTTTTCAGAGTGAATTAGTGTTAATGAATTTATTATTTATATTTTTCTTGATTTTTTCATTATTGTGAGAGAATAAATTTTTTAAGGATAAAGTTACAATTTTTGTAGTCAAGGGCATTTTGGTCTTTTAATCATTTCTTGAAGGTTAAGACTTGTGCAGTATAAATTCCCCACTTGGGATTTTTTTTAAAGGAGGAAAAAAGGAAAACCCTAAAACACTTCTTCTTTTGTAATTTTTTAGATCAAAACACACACACTCCACAACACAAAAAACACACAAGCAGCCGTTTCTTTTAGGAGCCACTGTTTATCATCTTCCCGGCAACTGTTCATCGTCATCAGATTCACTGTTCAATCCTTCTTCAAGTTAAAAGGTAAGTTCTTACTTTCTATTTTTGACCCATCAGTTTCATTTAGTTATCTAATTGTTTTTGTTCATTTATGTGAGTTTTTCCTTGAATTGGTTTCGTTCTTGGATTTTTATTTTCTGGGTTTGTGTTCCTGGGTTTCTATTTTACTTCCTTGGTCCATTTCTTCACCGTTCTTTCTGTATCTCCACCTCTTCCCTCCTTCCTCTCCTCGTCTCTTTCTCTGTCACCGTTTCTATCTCTCTTACCACCTACAACCACCACCTGAACCACCCCAAAAGCCTCACCTTTAACCACCGCCTCCCTCAACTTCTTATTTTCTTTATCAGTTTTACCTCCACCCAACAATCACCTGCAACTCATAGCCCTTTTCCAAACAACAATCAAACGACCCCAAATTCACCCAACCCACTAATGAACCAAGCTTCAAATCAGCACTCTACCAACACCAATCACCACCCCATCACTCACGCCCTCCACTGTCAACAACCACAAACAACCAGAAGCTACCACAGACCAATTACAGCTCCAGACTTCCCTCACTCAACTCACCACCACTCCCCATTTCACTAACCTGCAAAAACCACCAACCCAGACTCAAGAAAACCCAACACCATCAAATTGAATCAGCAAACCAACAAAATATAGGATACAAAACACAAACACACAATTCAGACATGCACACATGCACACACACACAAAGCTAAATGAAATCGCCCAAAATCACAAACCCTCCCCTGTTACCATGTGAACCACCAACAGCAACGTCCCAAAACCTCCAGTTTCATCACTGTCCAATACCAGCAAAACATCACTGCCATTCCATTTCTATCTCAATTCACCAATGCAGATTCAAATACCCAACAACTCACACACACATGTTCACAATCAATCACACGCACACAATGATCAATTGCAGATACACACACAATCAAATTACACATATAAATCCACAATCAGTCACAAACACATACACAATCAACCACACATACATGCCCATTTAATCACACATGCCACCAGATTCAACAACAAGAAGTCCAGGGCCTCCGCCTACCTGCCCATCGCACCACCCATAGCTCTTCCACCATCCCAATTCACCACCTGAATTACTGAGACTCCATCACTACCACCGGGCTGCCCTTGCTCACCGCCAGCCATCGATCTCCCATTAACACCCCTAGCCTCGCACCATCAACCCCTGGTCGTCAACCTTCGACAGCGCAGAAAACTTCTTCCCCCTCTGTGACAGACCCACCTTACCCAGAGGTGCATCAAAGGGCTTAGCGGACTGCCTGCCTAGCTCTCGCCAAGACTCGAATCACGCACTCACGCAAACATCCAAGCATACTTAACTCAAAATAAAATAAAATAAAATACACTCATATTACTTAACTTAAAGGTACAAGTCACATCAAAAGTTTACATGTCATAATATACATGATTTTCACAAGGATAGCCTAAACAGTGTGGCTATTACAATAACTGGGGCATCTAGTATAATCAAAATCAGTCGATCCAGCTTTAATTTTCCAAGAAACCTGGGTAAAGGAAAACAAATAAAAGGAATGAGCTATAATAGCCCAGTGAATGCCCAAGTCATGCAACCATATCGAGAACTCATTATTTTAGTAAATAAAATAATCGATAAATTAAATAAACAAGATATGAACAATTTAATTATCAAGTAGTCAAGGGCGGATACAAGGCTCAACTACGGGAGCAAGCTCAACCTGCAGGAAAAGCAAGTACTGATCATGTAACCATGACAATTGGACCGAGATAATAGCTCAGGTCTTTATCAAAGGACATGCCAGTTTTATCACGCAAGCCCTAACCACCATTCACCTTATAACCTCCGTACAAGCTACCACATCCAGGGAGTAATCTCAACCTTGGAGGGCCAACACGCAAGAAAGTTCAATCCGGAGTTGGCCTCTTTGAGGATTTACAACTCAAAAGGGAAAGAACGTCACGCCCTAAAACACCCAGCACCTTATAACCTCCCAAGCCTGTCCGGGTTGACTATCCGTGAAGTAATGGTAAAGTTAGTCACGAAAGTCTCACGCACAAGTAACACGTTGAATAGTGAAAGCATATAACACATTACGAAATAGATGCGATAAAGTACACATCTTTCCTCAAGTAGCACATTTTATCACATAATATTTGCAAGTGTAACGTAATATTTACAAGTGAAACATAACGTTTCATGCATCATGCACACATAGAGACACTCACATGGAATGCCTAAGAAAATATCTCGTAAAATGGTCATGATGCGTTTTCGGACCCTGAAATTTAAAAGAAATAATATAATGAAAACTCAATTAAAACCCTAGTGAATTTAGTAAGAAAAATTCAAGAAAACACCCCACTTATTTCTAGGGTTTTGGTTTTAGGGTTTCTAGGGTTTAGGGTTTACTTATTCTAAGAAAATTTAATCTATCACTAGATCATTTCTAAAAATTCCTACACTTCAATTTCCTTCAATTGAACATATTCTAGGCTTAAAATCTCACTTGTCAATTTTTCTTCTTTTAATTCTACCAAAATTTTAGCAGCATTTCCCCTTAAAATCGGACTAACCCAAATTTTTTTCCTGCAAGAAAAATCAGCAATCCAACCCAATTCAACAAGTTCTACAACTTTTATGTTCAACTCAAGTTCAAATTCAATCAAAATTTCACTAAATTTCAAGAATTCTACTCCCAGAATCTTCAACCAACAACATATAAAACATGAAATTTCAAGGTTTAAATGCCATATACTAGTCTATCTAACCACAAGAACACTTTATCTAGCAAGTAAATCTCCAATTCAAACTAAGTTCTCCAAGTAGTAGCAACAAGAATCTAGGTTTAAGCTTGCAATAAAAACTAATTAAAACTTGAAATTAGTAGGAAAAGTTCATAGTAAATACCTTAGATATGCTTAGAACTTTGCTTAGAAAGGAAAGAAGCTCACTTTCCTATGGTGGATTTGCCCAAACTTTAGAGAGAAAACTTCAAGAAGTTGAGAGCAAAATGAGAGAAGAAGAGAAAGAGAGATGGCCGGCCAAGAAGAAAAGAAAGAGAAAGAAATAGGCTAGGAAAAATGGAAAAGAAATAAAGAAAAGGTGGGAAAAAGATTAACCAATTAAAACATAATAAGAATAAAGTGAAGAGGTAGTCTTTTAATGCAAGAGTAGCTAACTTGGATCAATTTGATTGGTAGAACTCTTTAACATCTTATCACCTAATACTAGCAATATTATGGCACAAATTATTAAAGCAAAAAGAGAGTAAAATAGAGAGAGAGAGAGATCCGGCCATAAGGAGAGAAAAGAAGGAAGAATTTCGGCCAAAAAGAAAAGAGAAGAAAGAAGAATTTTCGGCCAAGAGAAAAAGAAAAAGAGAGAAGAAATTTCAGCCAAGGAAAAGAAAATAAAGCAAGAAAATAAGTGAAATTTTTTAGTAAAATTGAGCTAAAATTCAAGTAGTCAAAAGACTAGAAAATAGTAAAATGAGCTAATCAAAATTTAAACACTAATATAAATTAAATGGTCAAGTAAAATTATTCTAACTTTAGTACTTAGGTATCCTTGCTTAATAATGAAAATCTTAGCTAATTAACCTAATTAACTCAAGAAATCTTCCAACTAATAAAT
This sequence comes from Mitragyna speciosa, assembly GCA_024721245.1. Taxonomy (NCBI): domain Eukaryota; kingdom Viridiplantae; phylum Streptophyta; class Magnoliopsida; order Gentianales; family Rubiaceae; genus Mitragyna; species Mitragyna speciosa. The sequence goes on along the minus strand of CM045563.1, from coordinate 12,962,224 downwards.
CAAAGATTAACACTTAACCCTAAATAAGAAAAAAAATGTCTCTTGTAAGTGCATTTTCTAGGGTGTTACACCCTCCCTGTCACTCTCCCTGCAAATCAACAGCCAATACAGCCCCAGATACTCACACATCATTGCCGTCCTGCCTTTCTACCCTTTTCCCTTCTGGGCCCAATTCCCATCTTCAATTACCTTCTCCTTCCTCCCCCCTCTCACAGAAATCCCTCCTTATCGCTGCACATCATTGCTACGGGGAAAGAGAGAGGGATAAACGAAAGTGAAATAGAGAAAATATAGAGATGAGAAGAAGTAGAGGGAATGAGAGACAACAAAGAAATTGAGGAGAACGAAAATAGAAAAAGAGAGAAATCAGAGAGGGGAGAGTTTCGGTGAAGAAAAGAGCAGAAAAAGAGGAATGGCGAGAAGAGGAGAAGAATTAGAGAAAGCTAGGAAAAGAAAAGAAAACAAGAAGAAAGACAAAGGGAATGGAGATAGTAGCTAAAGAAAAACAAAAAGAAGAAAGAATAACGAGAGAAGGAAGAAGAAAGCAGAGAAAATTTTAGAAAAATTAATGAGAGAAAGGGAACGGGTCCGGGTGTGGAAATTGAAAAATCCGGTTTGGGAATTTATGGGTTTTGGTGTTGTTTTATGTCTTAGCTTAAGTAGGGATTAATGGGTCTTGACAATTGTTTTTGTTTAACCAACGTGCTTAATGTTTTCTTTATACTTATGTTTCTCTTTATCTGATCAAGGGATTTTGGTATTCCAATTTAGGTATTAGGTGCTTGTAATAAAAAAGAGAGATATTACAAACATAGTTTTAGACTTTGGGCATCTTCTAATTATTTTGCTATAAAATAAGTATTTATATCTTGGCTCCCTAAGATTTGGTTATTGCATTTTTATATTAGGTTCCCATTTTCATAAATTTACTCCTCAAATTTTTCTTCTTTTCAATTAGGTCCTATAAATTGCAAATTTGATTTGTACTTGTTGAAATTTGTCATTTAACCTCAATTTCTACTTTAATTTGCTTTGTCCCCCCCTTGACTAGTTCAAATTTTCAATTTTGCCTCATTGGTTAGTTTGAATTTCTAGTTTTACCCCCTAATCTTTATAGAGTTTTTATTTTAATCCTTTAGTTGCTAGAATTTATTTTTTGTCTCGAATTGTCAATAGTTTTATATTTTAAGTCTTGTTTGTTTATATCGAGGTGCCTTGACTTTGTTTGTTCATTTTGATTAGTATTAGTACTGGGTCTTCAAAGAGGTATCCCGATCTCTTATTATTATTTTTTTTCTTTTCTTTATGTGTTGCAACGTGCTCTAATGTGATATTTTATGCATTTTTACGCGTTTCTCATTTTATGCACTCTTTGCGCATTTATTTATTTTGCGTTATTTAATTTTAAATTTTATTATTATTTTAGAAAATATAATATTTTGTATTTAGTTAGTTAATGTAATGGTCAGATTATTTTCTCATATTTTAGCAAGAATTGTGTAATTAGATAGAAAATGTAATAGATAGGGCATTTTAATTTCCCCCCTTAAATTGTAAATTAAGTCCCCTAGTGTAATAGTTAGGGTTCATTTTGCTTTTTGCGTGGTTGTGTTTATCTCTTTTACCATTTTCCTTAGGATTTTTGCATCTAGAGTATTATGCTTATGTGTTATGTGCTCCTATGTGTTCTTATATATTTTTATATGTTTAATTTGCTTTTAATTCATGTTTTAATATTTAACTCATGATTTATGGTATTCCGTCACCACACTAGTCCAATGCTAGTTGTGACTTCTTTCTTTTCCCGCTAGTCCAACGCTAGTGGGATTTTTTTAGAATGGGCTGGTCCAACGCTAGACCCTTAGGACATTTTAGTATTAGGTGCATTTGTGTGCATTTCACATTTCACACACTTTTAGTTTTCTTTCCATTTAGTGTGATTTTATTACTATTATTATTATTCTTATTATTATTAGTATTATTTTGACACATTTTTAAAATGCATGACATCTAGGTTGCATCTCACTTAGAAATTAGGACATTTGTGTGATTTGACTATAAATAATCGTCTATTCACGTAGGAAGCAGTAGCGTACATGCTGTTCCCCCCTCCGTGAGTAGAAACATTCAGTCACGTGTTATTAGTCCGCCGTGCCCGTCATGCTGCATACCCAGTTTCTTTCTCCACTTACTATATATTACTATTTTCTTTTCTTTTTGCATTTCATTTTGCATAAAAACTCATGACTCCCTCTAAGTCTCGACTCGGGTTTCGCAATTAATGCAATAATTCCGACCAAGCCTTGACGGGACATTCCGACCCTCCCGATATTCACATTAAGATTTAGGATTTGCATTCATTTAGATACATCCAAAACGCGATAGAATTTAGGGTTAATTTAAGAAAATTTGATTAAACCTCGCAACTAGCCTCGGCTAGGTTGAAAGGGTGCCTTAGGCGCAAGCCTTTGCCTTCCCTTTCTTCAAATGTGACTCTCGGACCTTTTTTCTCTCGTTTTTCGTAGACCGGAGTCGAAAAAGGGATTTAAATGATTTTTCTAAAAATTTTACTTTTTGTTTTGTTTAAACAATTTTTTCGAGTGACTTGGTACACCCTAACTCAATACCAAGTGGTGACTCCATTTTAAAAATAAAACCCTTTTTCAAAAAATTATTTGGCCAAACCTGTCGCACTTTTAGTCTCGGCCTTGTTTTCTTTTAAAATACCAATTTTCTTAAAATACACTTTTTCTACTAAAATTTGCTTTTTCTCACACACGCACGGTTTTTTTTAAAAAATCTTTATTTTCGAAAGGGTCACCGAGACCGGGCCGTCTTTTCAGGACGCGACAGTCAACAACCCCGTTAGCACCCCTTTTCCCCACGATTTTTTTTGGACGTGACAAGTGTCTTACTAGCAAATCTCCAATCAATCACAAAACACAAGAAGTCAAAAGACAAAGAACTTGTGAACTTGACTAAGCCTTCCAAAAGAAGTGATTCCCAAGAGTCAAAGAAAAAAATAACCAAAAAGCACAAGGGAGGAAGAGAAAAACTCAAAAGGACTGAAGAAAGTGAAACTCTAGAGAAGATGAAGGAAATACTAGAGGCAAACCGTAAAGAGTTAATAGAGTTTAAAATCTAGATTTTCTAACACCCTTTTTGTCTCTTGTATTCCTTTGTTGAGTAGACTTTTACATTCAATTTACTTATTTCAACATAGATTAGCATCAAACATGTAACTTGAGACAGAGTATCTTTACTTTATTAATAAAAGTTCTCAATTTACATATATTCATATTTCTTTTTCTTTCTTATTTAATTCCTTACTTAATAGCCCAAATTCAAATGCAAGAATTAAAATAAAAAACTAAATTTTGTCTAACATAAAAAGATACTTGAAACATATTGTCCAACTACTACGAACAAAATACATTTTTATTTATGTATTTTTAGTTAGAATAAAATTTTGAGTTATTTTCAAGAGGAACACGTATGTGTTATGGGGGTGCAACTGGACTTAGGAATTGCCTCCTAAGTTGTCTACATATCCCAAAAAATAATCAAGTCACACGTAGTTCCTATAGTTCACAGTTTAAACTCATGCAAGCCAGAATCAACATGCAGCTTAGGCTCATGCATTACGGAGCACTATGCTTTCTTATGGCAAGTGTTGCTTCAAAAATTTCCCATTTACTGAGCCAACCTTCACGCCATCTTTGTCAACCAACTTGTAGGCGCCATTTGTGTAGACTTCTCGAATCACATATGGTCTATCCCAATTGGACACAAACTTATCTTTAGTACGATGCGTCATGACTATCAGCCTTCCAATGGCAAGAATCATGTCATCAACTTGAAAAGAGCCATAACGGACTTTCTTGTTAAGAACTTTAGAAAGGTGTGCTTGATAGAATTCAAGACTTTGCTGTATCTCCAACTATTTTTCATACAAAGCTTTCAATTCTTCCAAATGCAAACGGCCATTTTCTTCCTCAATAAGCTCTTATGGAATGGCAATCCTTAGAGATGGAATTTGTTGCTCAAGAGGTAGAATGGTTTCGACACCATACACCTAAGGCATCAGAAGTTGTTTGCGTGAGCATCCTATAAGTGATGCTATATGCATAGAGAGCTTCACCAATTCTATAGTGCTAGTCTTGCCTTGATTTAGACATGACCTTCTTTAATAGATTTCAAAGGGTTTTATTGAATGCCTCAGCCAAACCATTTGCAAGAGCATTGTACAATGAGGACTTCTACTGCTTGAATTCAAACTTCACACACAATTTATCCATCAAACTATTGGAGAAAGTCTTATTGTTTTCGGTTATGACATATCAATGTACTCCATAACGGTATATGATGATAATGCAAATAAAATTCACAACATCTTCTTTTCTTATTTGGTTGAGTTGCACAGCTTTAGCCCATTTGGAGAAGTAATCAGTGGCATCCAATATGTATAGATGTTGAGTATATGACTTTAGCAATGGCCCAACCACATCAAGTCCCCAAGTATCAAAAGGCTAAGAAGCCACAGTTGGATGCAATGGCTCGGGAGGTTTATAAATGTAATTTGCATAGAATTGACAGTCTTGGCACTTCTTGTCATATTCTCCATAATCTTTGACCATGGTTGGCCAGTAATAACCCATCATTTTGATACAAAAGTGCAATTTAGGACCATACTTGCGAGCACCACAACTTTCAGAATGAACTTTCTCCATAGCTTGAAAAGCTTCATCATCTCCTAGACAACACAAGAATATATCATCAAATGAACGTTGATACAATGTATCCTTATAAAAGATGAACCGGGGTGCATGATGATGAGTATCAATCTTTCTTCATATGTCATCGGGTATTGTCGCGTCCTAAAAAATCAATAAGCATGGTAGGTTGTTGACTGTCGCACCCCGAAAAGGTGGTCTGGTCCGATAAACCTTTTCAAAAAGAAAGCTTTTGGAAAAAACGTGCGTGTGTGAGAAAAAATCGATTTTTAGTGAAAAAGTGTTATTTAAAAAAAATAGTATTTTAGAAGAAAATAGGGTCGGGACTAAAAGTGAGACAGTTTTGGCCAACTTATTTTTAAAAAAAGGTTTTATTTTAAAATAGAGTTGCCACTTGGTATGGAGTTAGGGTGTACCAAGTCACCCAAAAATCGTTTAACAAAACAAAAATAAAATAAAATTTTAGAATGCAAGAATGAGAGAAGAAGGTTCGGGAGTTACATTTGAAGAAAGGGAAGGCAAGGCTCGCGCTTAAGGCACCCTTTCCACCTAGTCAAAGTTAGTTGTGAGGTTTAATCAAATTTTTCTAAATTAATCCTAAATTCTATCGCTTTCAGATGTATCTATATGAATACAAATCTTAAGTCTGATGTGAATATCTAGAGGGTCAAAATGTCCTGTCGAGGCTTGGTCGGAATTATCGCATTAATTGCGAAATTCGAGTTGAGACCTCAAGGGAGTCACGAGTGTAAAAGCAAAATGTAATGCAAAAAGAAGAGAAAAATAGTAATATAGATAATAAGTGATCGAAGAAAGTGGGTATGTAGCATAACGGGTACGGGGGACTAACAACTCGTGATTTGACTTTTTCTACTCACGGAGTGGCGAATGGCTTGTTAATCCACTGCTTCCTGGGTAAGTAGATGACTATTTATAGTCGGATCACGCAAATAACCTAAATTCTAAATGAAATGCAACCTAAGTGTCCTGCATTGTAAAAATAGGTAATAATAATAAAAAATATATTAAAAATCATGCAAATATGGTAAAATTCTAAAAAAGGAAATGTGTGTGAAATGATACAAAATGCACATGAGGTGTGAAACTAGCACTAAAATAACCTAAGGCTCTAGTATTGGACTAGCCCTTTCTAAGAAATTTCCCACTTGCGTTGGATTAGCATGAAAGCGATAAAGACACAATTAGCGTTGGACTAGTATGGTGACGAAACAATAAAAACTGATAAAATATGAATAAAAATAATAAAATATAAATCAAAAGTAAATAAACATATAAAGACATATAAGAATACATTGGATTACATAACACGTAAACATGATATTCTAGATGCAAAAATCCTAATAAAAGCGGCAAAACATATAAGCACACAAGCACACAAAAAACAAACAAGCACTAACTATTACACCGGGGGGATTTAGCTTACAATTTAAGGGAAAAAAGTAAAAAAACAGCCTATCTATTATACTTGCTATCTAAATACAAAATTTTGCTAAAAATATATATAAAAAATATAATCTATCTATTACAATGACTAGCTGAATACAAAAATAAGCCAAAAATAAAAGAGATTGTGATCTAACTATTACATTTTTGCCAAATAAAAATTTGAAACTAAATAGCATGAAGTAAATAAATATGCAAAAAATATGTGAAATAGGAAATACATGAAGAAAATACATGACAAATCACGTAGAAGCACATAAAGAAACAATTAAAAGAAGGAGGTACCTTTTTTTGAAGACCCGGTACTAATGCTTTAAAAAATGAACGCATACGTCAAGGTGCCATTATTTTGGATAAACAAAATATAAGAAAGTAAATTCTATCAAATTGAGGGCAAACTTTATCAAATTAAGGGCTAAAACATAAATTCTAACAAAATTAGGGGAGCGAAGCATAAATTCCAACAATCAAGGGGCACAAAAATATAAATTCCAGCAAACAATGGGGAATAATGCGAAAATACATGGCCTAATGGAAAGAAACTAAACCTAGAGGGAGCCATTTGTAATTACTAAGAACTCAACTAAAAAAATAGAAATTATCAATTAAATTCAAACTAAGTTAATTAACTAACTAAAAAAACTTAATTAACCAAAATAACAACAAAAATAAAACTATACCAAAATAGGTCATAAATTTGAGTAGAATAAATTTATCACAATTACAGACCAATTGCTAAAAAATATTTTCCAAACCCAAATTATTTTTGCAATCGGTTTTCTCATCTTTTAGTATTAAACTAACTAAGAATACAAAACTAAAAGCAAAATAATGACTAAAACAAACAAACAAACAAAATAAACAAATGAATAAACTAAATCAAAACAAAAACCCCTTCACCCCTAAATCAGTCGACTCTTTCAAAAAAAAAAAAAAAAGGACCTCTCTCTTTCTCTCTCTCTCATACTTCTGCGTTTCTGTTTCGTTTTTCCTTCTAGTTCTCTTTTTCTCCTTTTCTGAAATCTCTTTCTCTTTGGTTTTGCATTCCCTCTCTTTTCTTTTCTCTCCTAGCTCTCTTTCTTTTTGTTTTCTTTTCTCTCTCGCATCTCTTCTTTCTTTCTTTGCTCTCTCTTTCCTTCTCTCTTCTCTTTCAACCCTAGCCTCTCGTTCGTTCTCTTACTGATTCTCTCTAGCTTCCTTGGTTCTCTCTCTATTCTCCTCTCCACTTGTTTCTCTCTTCTGCCTTCTCCTCTCTGCTTCTTTCTCTTTTTGTCTCTCTTCTCTACCATCGAAAATCTTTATCTTTAAAATCACCTCAATTTACTTCCAAAATCACTCAAGTTATGACAAATACCATTAACAATCACATATAGGAAATTCACCCACCCAACATCATCTCAAGAAAATCGACAAAAATTTTAAACACTTCACCTGGTTGGGGGTGTGAAGGTGGAAATGATGGAGCTCACGGGGGTGGAGGTTGATTGCTATACTTGTGGCAGTGGCTAGCTTGTGGTTGAGGTAGTTTGTGATGGTGGGTTTTGGGTGGTAAGATTAGGTTATAGTGGATCAGTGTGTACAGAGTGTGTGAGTGAATGTATCGTGTATGTCTCTCTATTGATGATGATTGTGGTTCTATGTATGATTGCATGGTTGACGTTTGCTTTGTGACTGAGAATGGTGATTTAGTGGTTGTTAATTGAGGAGGGAAGAATTGCAGTTGGGCAGTAGTGAAGGCTTGGGTGATTCCGTGATAGTAGGGGAGCTGTGATTGTGTGGTGGTGGGTAGACCTAGGATGGAGCTTAGGCTGATTTTGATTGAGATTGATTATGGACGGTAATTGGTGGTTGTTTTTGGTTTGTTTTGGGCTGAGAAATTGGCAGTTTTAGGGCTATAAATGGGGCATTTTGGGGCTGTAATTTGGTGATTGGGATAGGATGGGATAAGGTTGTCTTGGGATTTTTGAATTGTCCATAATTGTTATGGGGGACTGTTTTGGCTGAGGATGATGTTTCGGTTGTGGTGATGTGCTGAGTTTGCAACTGGTGAGGTGAAATCAAAGGTGGATTTTGTGATTTTCTGGATGTCTTACGATCTTTGCAGGTTTGAAAAATGGAGGAGGTTATTTTGCTGTGGTGGTTCTAGTTGGTTGCGATGGGAGGAGCTAAAGGTTGTAATTGGTTTCTAGTTTTGGGTGCTGATTTGAGGGTTAGTTTGACTGGAATTGGCTTGCTTAAATGGTGAATGGCAGAGAATTAGGGGGCTGTGTTGGTTCGTGCAGCTGATTGGTTGGGCTTTACTTGAAGTGTGCATGTATGTGATTGTGAACTCTGTGTGTGTGATGTGGTGTGACGTTGTATGTGTATGCGACTGTGTGAATGAGTGTGTGAATGTGTCTGTGTATCTATGTGTATCCATGTGTGTAATGGTGTGAACTCTATGTGTATGATTGTGTGTAGTTTATGAGCTTGGAAGTAGGTGTATAGTGTGCGTAGCTGTGTGTGTAGTGTGTGAGACAGAAAGTGTGTGAAGTGTGTGAGAGAGAAATGTGTGAAGTGTGTGAGAGAGAACGTGAATGAGCGTGTGAGATTAGCTAGTGTGTGTTTCTTGCGATACTAGGTGTGGTATGAAGATAAATTAGTGTGTGTTCTAGGTGTTTTAAGTGTAGATTTGAAGATGTATTAGTGTGTGTTTTAGGTATTCTAAGTGTAGGCTTAAAGATGTACTAGTGTATGTTCTAGGCATTCTAGAAGTAGGCTTGAAGATGAACTAAAACCTAGTAGGTGTTCTTGGTAAAAACTTGAAGACAAATGTAGGAAAAAGTGTGTGTTTTTAGTATTCTTGGTGTAATAGATAAAACTAAAAACTAAAAACTAAAAACTAAAAACTCTCTTTAGGATTTTTCTTTTTTCTTCCTCCTTTTTTTAATCCCAAAAATGGGCTATTTATAGTGCACAAAAAACTTATCTTCCAAGAAATAACTAAAAGACCAAAATGCCCTTGACTACCAAAATTACAACTTTACCCTTAACAAAAATTAAAAATCTACATTCTCTCTCAAAACGCAAAAAATGGAAAATTTAAAGAAAATATAAATAACAAATTTATTAATAGTAATTCACCCCAAAAAGTTAGAAAAATTTAGAAACATACTTTAAAAAAAACCTAAAAGCAAATTTGGGAACCAAAAATGGCGAAAAATGTTCAGAAGGCGAAATGACTGTTTTGTCCTTATACTGTCAAACATACAAAAAATATTAGTTAAATCCAAAAAAATCACAAAAATTTGAAAATGTGTATAAAAGTATAAAAAATGAATTTAAACCCCACAAAACTAATGAAAAATATTTACGATTAATAAATTATTGTTTTGCCCCCAAAATTACTGACTTTCTCATTTTTACCTCAAAAATCAGGATTTGACTCCAAATAGTAGGAAAAGGTCCCCCAATGTTAGAAGACGAGTGGTGTGTCAAAATTTGATATTTACAGGTATTTTTCCATATTTGAGCAATTAGCTCCATTCTTCCTTTTCAGCTACATATACAGAGATTGCATGAATTTCAATATCTTCTTGATCATCTTCATCAACCAATGGTGGAACCATCCACTTTTGACATACAAGAACTTGCATCTCGTGACTAGGTAAAGCTAGCATGGAAGCAAGCATAGCCAATGCATCATCTTACTTGTTCTCCTCTGTTGGCACATGCTCGATGGTCACCCCTCCGAGCCATCCAATAAGCTATTTGGCGTAATCAATTTTGGCTTCTTAACTCTATAGTTTCCCATCAGTTAGTTAATGATCAATTTTGAATCCCCATAAACCCGAAGGTCTAGTTGTTTCATGTCAAAAATTATTTCAAGGCCAAGTATGAGCGTTTAGTACTCGACGACATTATTCAAACAACATTGGGTTATTAGAAAGGAGTATGGGAGAACTTCTCCAAAAGGTGTTATGAAAATAACCCCAGCACTAGTTCCTCCACAATAAGTAGCACCATCAAAGTACATCTTTCATGGCGGATGAACTTGAACAAGAAACACATCTTCATTAGGAAGATCATCACATAGTTCCCACTTGCCAGGAATTAGATGGTTGGCTAGAAAATTTTTGAAAACTTGTCCCTTCACTATTTTTGCAGAACATAGACAATCGATCTCAAATTGCTATAGTTAAAGATACCATCTCACCAAATGGTCAGAGAGAATTGGCCTACTCATTACATATTTAACAGGATTTACCTTAGAGATGAGACGCATCATATGAGCTTGAAAATAGTGCTTTAATTTTTTAATAGCGAAAATAAGGGCCAAGCGCAGCTTCTCAATGGACGAGTAGTTAAGCTCATTCGAACTCATCATTCTGCTCTCAAGTAATACAAAGCCATTTGCGCTTTCTACTTTCATTTTATCAAATATAAAAGGAGCAGAGTACTATAAATTAGTGAGAAGTTTGACAAATTTAAAATTGCTGTTTCAAAGTTTCTCGCCACAATTGCCTAGATAATAAGGTTTATCATAATAATAAATAAATAAAAAGACTACTTCAACTAAATAGGATTATAATGCCTAACATGTTTTGCAAATTTAAAAAGTAGTTAGCAAATATAAAATTGGACACCAATTTCTTCAATATTCCCACCATCACACAACATTGCTAATTTTACCTATAAGATTGTTAGGAAATAAGAAGAAAAAACTTGATTGAAATTGCTTCAAGTAGTGTATTTGACCACTTTCCTTTAAGCAAATTTGTTCTCTATAAATGCAACAAAGTTTGATCCCTTTGAATAAAATGAAGCGTCCTTGATATCAAGTTGCAAAAGTGAATCAAGCATGAAGAATGTTTAAATTTTTATAGGCTAGCAACTACTAATTAGTATTTTTCAGCTACAAAATATGAACTAGAAAAGATCTATTCATAGAGATAAATATGACTATTAGATGTGGCTATTTAGACAATAATTTCTGTCAGTATGTTTCTTGGCTTTAACATTAATGTCTATAAGGATGTGTCGCTGTTTAGGGATGTGTTTGTGTTTTTATAGAATAGTAACTGTTGATTATTATTTTATACAGCAAAATATGAGCAAGAAAAAATCTATTTGTAGCTATAAATATGATTTTTTGAGTTACTATAAATATGATTGTTGAATGTAGCTATTTAGACAGTAATGTCTGTTCAAACAAAGTATGTCTCTTGGCTTTAACGTTAATATCTATAGGAATGTATCCCTGCCTATAGGGATGTATCCTTCAAAAGGTAATGACACTTCAAAATTTAGATAATGAAAAATAAAAATCATGCAAGTCTCTTGGCTTTAAGGTTAATGTCTGTAGAGATATATTTCTTATTTGTTGGGAATGCCTTTTAAAAGTCATAACAATTTAGACACAATGTTAATTAATTATGTTTCGTTGTTTGTAAGAAGGTATCCTTCAAAATGTTATGACATTTCTTACACAACATTAACTAATTAAATTTAGTTAACAAAAAATAAAAAAAGGGTATGTCTCTTAGTTTTAACATTGTGTCTATAGGGATATATCCCTATCTATAGGGATTATCCTTCAAAGGTTACAACACTTTAGACACAATATTAATTAATTAAAATTTAATTAAAAAATGAAAAAGGAATGCATTCAAATCAAAGGTTATAGCACTTTAGACACAATATTAATTAATTAAATTTAATTAACAAAAAATAAAAACTAATTAACTATTAAAGCATGCCATATTCCACTTGTCCAAGTGCACCTATGATAGTACTTAAAGTTGCGCCGCGCATTACTCAACAATATTAGCCAACTAAGTACATGCAAAGTGTGTCTACTAATATAGGTATTAAGGTTAGTGACGTGGTGTAGATTAGGTATAGAAAATATGAACAAATACACAAAAATCAATTAATAAAAACCTAATCTCCCAACTTATTTCAAAAGTGCACGAGTCGGTTGTAGTATTTGGAGTATTATGTGTCGAATCCTATGAGGAATCAAATATGTGCAACAACTAAAGCTTTTTCACTAACTTTTATTATCTAAATACAATCAAAACAAAAGCGATATAGGGCCCATTCAATAGAATATGTAAATAATTGAGAAATTATGTAGAATTCAAAGCAAAGAATCCTAGAACTTAGAGTCCACTAATGAATCATGCATGAATTGCTTACTAAGTGTTACCTTGCTTCGTTTAAAATCCAATTCTTTAAGTGTCACAACTAGATCTCTCTCTGAAATAACAAAATTTTAACTATTCTCATGATGAAACCTTGTGAAAACATGAATTGTGTTGATTCACTTAAGCAACCATTATTATCATATGATTCATTTGAGCATTACCTGTTCATTTTCTATTGTTACATGCATTTCTCAATGTCAAGTAGTAACTAAATGACTTGTTTGAGTTGGCCAAGCAAAAACAAGTGTTAGAGCTTGAACCAGTAAACAAACAAATGCAAGCTTATCAAGTTTTGAGAATTTAAGTCATGCTTCTGGATTCATTAGCTTCATCTATATTCTAGATGAAGTCTTTAGTGAAGCATGACTAGTGAAACAACCAAAAGTTCAATATCAAAGCAAGAATTCATATCAAGAATGAAAAGTAAAAGAGAAAGAGTTAAGAATTGCTCAACCAAAGTTACAACAAACTTCTCTTCTTATTTAGAATCAAAAGTTGAACTTACAAGCTCTCTTATAATGTTCCTCATTATTCTATTCAATGATAAAAAGAATGATACTAATTTTCTACCAAACTAAGTATAAAACTAAGGCTAACAATTACTTTCTCCGAAGACCTTATGTTCTCCCATCATCTTAGTTTTGATGATTAACAAACTAATGATAATGTTTACTAATGCTTTATTGAGTTATCTTTATAGTAAAATCATTAGGAATCAAAAGAAGATGAAAGATGTAAAGAAAAACTCATCTGGAAGACCATGCGGACGCACCAGAAGAGATGTGGACGTCCAGACAGCTGGAAAGGCTCAAAATGAGTTGGACAGAGACCATGCGGATGACGATTCGAACGTCCGCATGATCCAGATGAGCATCCAAATGACCATCCGGATAAGCATTTAGATGCAGTAGCGGCTAATTTTTCAGCATTGTATTTGACTGTTTAAGCTTATTTTAACCCCTTTTCTCACCTCTATATATACCAATATGTATAGAATTGATAGAAGTACTTTATCAACTTAGTTTACAATTGTTTTAAGAGTGATTTTGAGGGAAAATATTCGTGTGAGTTGTGCTTGTAGTTCTAGGTAAGGTAGTTGGTTGGAATTGTGAGAGCTTTTCTAAGTGTGGTTGAGAGCTATCAAGTGTAGCAAAGTGTGGGGGTTGCATGTGATTGTAAAACTCTTGACTAGTTTCGATAAAGCTTAGTGTGACCAAAGTGGGAACTTTGGGTCAACTAGAGCTAGGAAGAGAGAGCAAGGGTGATCCTCCGTTTTGTACATGTTGGTTAGCTTCACCCAACTTGAGAAGGAGCTCATAGTGGATTGAAATTCCAATTGATAACTTGAGAGTGGACGTAGGTACCAAATTTGGTACCGAACCACTATAAAAATCTTGGTATGCTTTCTTTATCTTTTTTACTTTAGTTATTGCTTATTTGTGAACTTGTTTTGTTTTATCTTTATCGTTATTTTTGCAAGTTCATTTATCTCTATATTAGTTGTATTTTTTTTGGGGCCAACATTCTCCTACCAAGATTAGTTACAAATGCATTACAATAGACAAATGCTCTTCAAGCCATTTTTCAACTTGCAATTGCATTTAATGCATAGAAATGATGAAGATTCGTTTGGAGATTCCAAAATTGCACAAAAGTCTTCATTTATATTTTCAATGAAATCTCCAACTTGCAAAAGCCTATTTTCGTCTAAAAATGTCTGCAAAAATAGCTGGGAGAAGATGCAAATTGCAAGCCCTAGAAGCTGTTGGTTGATGTCAATCCGGGAGTGGGATCTGCAGGTAGCAACTAGCGGATAACTACTTTGTGGTCCCCACTTGATTTTCTGATTTTGCTCATCTCTAATCCACATGTGTAGACTTAATCCATGCATTTCCTCATATTTTTGGTGTAGAATTAGGCCTCCAAATATTTTTGCACAATTATTTTTCCAATTTCTCTCCAAATTGTTCATCCAAGCTTAGCCCCCTTGAATCACCTTTGAAATTGATTTTCCTTGACTCCACTTGGTCCAAAATGAATTTAAATATGATGAACCTATGACGTTATACAAAAATTATGCATAAGTTGCTCAAAATAACAACTCTGCCTCAAAAGGCCTAATTTCAAGAGAAAACCCTAATTCCATAAAACGTTGGAAAATGAGTCATTTGCAACTAAAATTGCTAAAATTATACTAAAAAAACTCTTAAAACTTATAATAAGATATATAATAATATTAGTAAATTTATACTCATCAGTTATATCTTCAAACTGATGTGGTGCATTAGTTTATTTTTAATCTTTTCAAAATACCAAACACGATGGCAGTATGGAGAACAACATCAAATACCGTATGTTTGGAGTAGTTTAGTGTTCCACTCAAGTCAATCTTGATCAAACTTGAACATCATTAAATTTAGGTGAGTGGAGAGACACTCAAACCCTAACATAAGTCAGAACAAGTAACTTCAAGTCAAGTATTTGCAAACCTATTAAAGCATCTCCCTTTTAGAAGCAAATTCTATTATATATTTCGTGTTGTATGTATAATACGTCATAATTTAATTTTTTATGGCACATATGGATGCAGATATTTCTTTTAATAATAAATATATATGGCCTGTAGCATATTTGAGTTAAATCAGTTCATCTCAAGCATTCTATTTCCTTGCTTGACCTTAATGAAGCTCAAAATGGGTCTCCACTTATCCTTGAATAGTGTTGGTGTCTGATTATTTGCAGTCGCTAGCATGTTCAATTGAACTTCATTTGAACAACCTTGTTGTTAATAGAAACATAGCTCACAAGTGTCCTATATTCTCTTTTTCTAGCTAAATGGTTTTAAGAAGGTCAGCTACGACAATATTTGCTATCATCTTGCTGATTGCCATAAAGAGGTGGAAAGTATAATGAAGGGTTCATTATACTTTCCACCACTTTATGGCTGATTGTGAGGTTTAGGTACTATCAAAATTAAGCAAAATTCACACAAACAAGTAATAAAATTTACAATCTAATACCCCTTTTTGCAAGTGCACGGGTCAATTGTAGTAGGGGAAGTATTAGGGTCAATCCCACGAGCAAACAAGACTTAGCAAGTACCCAAGCTACTCACTTGCTCTATTATCTAGACAAACTATCAAACATGTGGTATGCAAGGCTAAGAAAATTCATATACTTGAAGTAAAACAAATGAAAGAAATTCACAAATACAAGTAAAGGGTTTAGAATCCACTAATTGTCACTAATATGATTGAATGAACTAACACCTTGCTATATTAATCTTGTCTTGCTTAGGATTGCAATTCCATATGAAATCAAGACTTGTTTTCACAATGAATTGACTAGAGTTCAACTATGTTCATGATGAACTCTTGTGAAATGCATGAATTGTGGTATTAAACAACCTCAATCCACCTACTTGTACAACTATTTTCATGTGTGTACAACATAAGTTTCATCTACCATTTTCCAATGTTATAAGCATTTCTTAATGTCAAATAACATCTAAATGATTTGCAATAGTTGATCAAGCTACTACAAATATTAAACCTTGATAGATGAACAAGCAAATACAAGTTATAGCAAGTATAATAACATTCAAATCATATAATTAGCTTCATCTTACCCTAAGACAAGTATTTAGTTAAGCATGGAATTCAAAACTTGAAAGTATAAGAATTCATTAAAGTAATTCATAACAAGTAAGGAAATAAAGAGAAAGAGATAGAAATTCTCATTTCAATGGCTACCAATCCTTCATTTCTTCCTTGAATATGATGTAGTACAAGTGAATTCTCCAAGAGTTTTCCTTACAAGTATTGAAATTTCCTATAAAACTACAAAGAAAACTAATAAACTAACTACTTTGGGAGTGCTCCTGCCTTCAAGACTTGTCTAAATGTCTTGCAAGAGCTCCCTATTTATAGACAAATTTACCCTAATCATCTCACCAACTTGCATGGCAAATTGCATGACAAGTTGTCTTTAAATCACAAAAAGATTTCTCTTGAATTTTGCAATGTTTCCTTAGGTGGTGCAGGTGCAAAGAATCTTCAAAAAGTCATCAAAAGGGGCTGGAAGATAAGCTGCAAGTTGAAAAGTGTCATTTTCTGGCCGACATGCATGATACGCGGCTTGGCAATACGTGTCTGGTTAGCCACGTATCTTCAGCCGCATATTTCTCCCAAAAGAAATCAAAATCAGCTTTTTCTCAAAACACAAAAGTTGTAGCCCTTTGAATTATATTTCAAAACCACAAGAATCAGGTCATTTAGAGTTCTGGATGCAAAGATATGGCCAAAATACTGAGACGTGGTTGGGAGAGCTTTATTCTTCAAGTAATTTGGATTTTTAGACATAGAGATTTGAGAACTGGATTTTGATAGTCTTCATAAGAATTGTAGAGTATTCTCTTAGCTTAAAATGCCACAAGAATCATCTCAATCCAACATTTTTAGCTCAAGTTATTGCCAAAATACAGAAATGTATCGTTGTTACCGACGCCTAGTTTTTCTCCAATTCTTCACTTCCATTGCTTCTTTGCATTTCTCTTTTGCTTGTTATGCCTCTTGTGACCTTGAGACCTTATTGTGATAGTTGATCCTTTAATTCCATGGTGAATTTATTGATGAGAATTTCTCCGAAAGTTGAGCAAAACAATCCTCCAAGTTTGAATATAAAAGTTGTTCTATTGAAATTCTCAATCCAGTCATCCTTGAATCTACTAAGAATGGGATGACCCTTACTCCAATTGATCCAAATTATGATTGAATGTATAACACCTGAAAGTTTGTACAAAGATTGTGCATTAATTTGCTCAAAATATAAATTTTGCTTCAAAACTATAAAAATCGGGTAAAAACCCTAATTTCTGAGAAATTCTTCAAATGGAAGAAACTTAATCAAATTGAGCCAAATTTTCATATCAAAATACTAAAAACATACTAAACAAACATATAAAATGCTATGCTAAATTAGGTAAAATTATCACTTATCAATGGCAGTCAGCAAGATTGATGGCAAATATTGCCATTGCTGACATTCTTAAAACCAGCAAGATTGATGGCAAGTATTGCCATAGCTGACCTTCTTAAAACCATTTGGCCAAGAGGTGGAAGGTATAATGAAGGGACTTCTGTACTTAAAAGGTAGACATGTATTGAATGCACTTATAAAACAGAAAATGTAATCTTCCTACTTTGGACTAATGCCTTAAATATCAAGAGCTGGGAGATTCTTAGTTGGATTGAATCTGCGGGATCACTTATGGACCTTATGGTCGAAAAGAGTGCCACGTAAGTATAATGACGATGTTGATGTAAGTGACGTAAGAATGCTTATGTGGCTTTCTTTTTGATAAATTTAAAATTTGCCTATTTATTATATGCTTTATTATATACTTTTTAATATGTTTTTAATGGATTTAAAATAAATTTGACTCCAAATAAAGTAATTTCCAAGTTTTTGATAAATGTAAAGATGCTCATGTGGCTTTCTTTTTGATATATTTAAAATTTACCTATTTTATTATATGTTTTATTATATATTTTTAATATGTTTTTTAATGAATTTAAAATGAATTTGCTCCAAATATAGTAATTTCAAGGTTTTAGGGTTTTCTCCTAGATTTTAGGGCTTTGAGTCAAAATTTTTATTTTGAGGAAATTTATGCACAATTTTTGTACAATTTTGTAGATTCATGATAATCAATCACAAATTAGATTAATTGAAGCAAAATGGATTACATTTCTAGTAGATTCAAGTAGTTGAATATTGAAGAACAATGAACATCTTCTTGGAGTGTTAATTGTTCAAATTTTGAGAAATTGTTTAAACATAAAAAATACAAGAAAATACTGAGATTACATCTGCAAGAATTAGTGCACGCTTGGAATTCTAGCTCAGCAAAAAAATCATACTAAGTGGACCTTTTTGGAGTAGATTCGCGAACCTCTTAAGCATAGACTGCAGATCCATAGATTGGTCTGCGAATCCAAAGTAGCTAAGGGTTTTCATTTGCTGGCAATTTGTAGCTCATTTACACCTCTTTTAGACATTTTCAACTGATGATTGTAGGTGCTCTACCCCAATACAAATTGCAAAGCTCAAGAGATGACTTTTTTTTGTACATTTTGAGTTAAGAAGCATTTTCATCATTTCAATCTTTAATTGTATTTGCAAGTTGGAAAATAACTTGAGTTTCATTTGTTTATAAATAGAAGTCCTTTGTAACTCATTTGAGCATGTTAGGTAGTGTAAGATATAGAGAGTTAGTAGAATTCTCTTACTACATCAATGGAATAGTAGTTTTCATGTAAGAAACTCTTGTATTCAAACTTTTGGAAGAGGAAATAGAAGGTTTGGAGTCTTATTCAACTTGAATGAGTATTTCTAAACTTTTTCTATTTCATTTCATTAAGTTTGTTATGGATTCTTTCTTTGAAGATAAGTGTTTTGTTGTTTCATTAACTATGTTGAACTAAACACTTCATCTATGGGGCTAATGAACCAACTCTAATGATTTGAAGTTGATTTAAACTTACTAAGCTTGCATTGGTTTGTTCATTTATTTAATGTTTAACATTTGTCTTTGCTTGTCTATCAATTGCAAGTTATCTTGTTGTTATTTGATGTTGAGAAATGCTTGTATCAACGGAAAATGAATGAATGATGCTTAAGTAGTTCACACGAGAATAGTAAAGTTTTAAGTAGACTAAAAACAATTCATGCAAATCATAAGATCAATCATGAAAATAGTCATAGTCTAGTCATTTCTTTGTGAAAACAAGTTGTGATGTCATATGAGATTGAATCCTAAACAAGGCAAGACTAAGTTAGCAAATACTGACTCAACAATTGGTTAATGGTTCATTGGTGGATTTTATTTCCTAGATTAGTGCTTCTACAAGTTGTTTGTCTTTCCAAGTTACTCTTTTTATTGTTGTTTTACTACCTTTTATCACCTTGTTCTCTTAAAGTGACTATCTAGATAATAAAGCAACTGACTAAGTTCTATTAATTGCAACATATTTCATTACTCATGGGATTTGATACTTAATATTCCTAATACTACAACTAACCTGTATATTAAAGTAAACGAGAGATTAGGTTCTTTATTACTTGTTGAGTATTGTATTTTTATTGATATTTTGTTAGCCTCACGTACAATGGTCATGTTTTTGGCACCTTTGCTAGTGAATCAAGGTAATATTAGAGCCAACACAAGCATTATTAGTCTAAATTTGATTGTGTTTTATTGATATTTTGTTAGCCAATCTACAGTTGTCACTTTTAGACCACATGGTCTACAGGTAGGACCATAAATCAGGCCCACGTAAAAAATTTTCTCAATAGTCACTCTCTTTGTATCAAAGTTTCAGAACCATCACAAATTGGAGAAAACCTTGTTTGGATACACTATGTTGGGTTTTTCTTCTACTCTTCTATGCTATTAGGTGTTCTTTTTCAATGATAAAAATGCTCTAATAATTATCCATCCCTTCTCATTTTTAGGATTACTTTTTTCTTAACATAGTTGAGAACAAATTGTATAACTAATGTGCAATTGCTTCTCTTCTTCAACCAATGTGCAATTGCTTCTCTTCTTATGGATTACCTTTTAAAAATTGATGAGTTTCAAGTTTTAAAGATGGATTTAATCCTTAACCCAAAATAAAGTGTAAATGTAATTAACATGAGAGAACAAGAAACAAATTATGCACATTATCCTTGGGTACCTTAGATATTAACAAGTGCAGATAATGGTTTTAGATAGCCCAGCCTTATGTCATCTTGAATTCATTTCACATTAAACCCATGACTATTTCAGCTTAGATTCAACTCAAGCACAAATAACTTCAATCTTGACTTATAATCGGTCTTCCTATCTGCTTATGATCACTCGGCCTCAACCAAAGTACCATTTTATTCTTGACTTCATACAAGCCACCTCAGCATTTTCTTGCGTCATCTTGGGAGGTCTCAGGTGGGTAAAGTTGAGTATGAGACTGCTAAACTAGGAACTGCCGAAATCTAATTCCAATGTCAATCCAACATACTTAGACGTGACATTACAAGCACTGCCTGAGCACCTATAGACTTCGGGACTACACCTGCATCTGCTGGTCTTCACCTACAACCACTAGCCTTGTGACAGCCTCACCTCCCCCTAAGGCGAACCAGAGGGTTTAGCGGACT
>CM045563.1:12914899-12941540 GCA_024721245.1 Mitragyna speciosa | reverse complement strand
AATGAAGACTTTTGAGTCAATTTTGAACTTCAAGAGGAATCTTCATTATTTCATGCAGTCAATGTAGTGGCAGAGCTAAGGCGCATAATTACTCTCTTGAAGATGATTCATGCCCCTACGGATTTTATCTCTAGTGTAATAGGTCACAACACATCGCCCCTAGGATACGATAGCCTAACTCAAGTTGTTGCTTCTGTTTGATCTGCATAATCAAAAGAACACAGAAGCTTCCCACACATTTTTTTTTTTTGCAAAACCCCGTACATGAGGAGGGGGAGCCACTTGAATTTTATTAATAATTAATTAAAATTTTGGAGGGCGACGTGACCAAAATCTCCATTACATGGTGATAGAAAACAATAAGTCAAGAGTACTACTTGCTCACAATCAAAACTCGAATGAAAAATAAATAAGGAGTACTACTCCATTATATTCTTGAGTCTAATATAAGAAATGCTTCCCACACACCTTACTTGTCCAAAGAATGTAATTATATAAAAAAAAAAAGATTAGAAGAAGAGTTGTTATGAGAACAAGAAGATGTATTCATATCTTCATGAGGCCCTCTATTTATAAGCCAACATTTAACTTCAAAATCTAGGTTACATGTCTATATACAATGTATAACGGTTTTTCTTGTGTAATGAAAATTGTAATAAAATTATAATAATGCAGTAAATAAATATTTGTAACCTAAATCCATAATGTAAGATTTAACCTCCTAATTATTTCATTTAAAAATTTGAAAGAAATAAATAATTGTAATTAAAAGGATTTACTATGCAATACTCTTCTATTTGAAAATAATTGTTTGAAGTGTGTTTATTTTGTTTGTTTCGTGGGTTTTACAAGGAGGAACATGAGGTATAAGTTTAGAACTAGACGTCAAAACCAAAAGTTTGCTTCTAAAACCCTTCTTTCTTAAGCATTTCACACTAAGAAGTTTGTTTAGCATCCTCAACATGTGGTATGTGAGGTGTTTTTGAGATTGGAGTTGATGGGGAGATACTATTCATGCATGCATTCGTGAACTTTTCATGCTAAAAGATCATTAGGGCATTGTTTGAAAATTTATGTTAGTTGACCTTGTTTATGAGCTCAATAGGATGTAAGAAACAAGTGTGCAATGTTGGTTTTGAATGTGCATTCAAGTTTTGCAAATTATGCAAGATGAGATTTCATGTTCAATTCATGCTTGATGTTGTTAATTTGATGCAAAACTTGCCAAATTTATGCACTCACATTTATATTTTGATGATTCAAACTTGTTCCAAGTTGTTCAAAAACATGTTTAAATTAAAGTTAAAGTTGCTACAAAAATTTGAAAAAGCCAATGAAACAGTAACTGTCCAGAACAGCAGTTCATTACCAAAACCAGAAGACGAACGGCGGCTACAGAGATCTACAAGTCCAACCTACATATTGCAACTTCTAGGAAGGTTTCCTAAACTGCAAACATAGAGATCCGCAGCTCGCTTGGGGAACCGTGGGTACGCCACTGTGGATAAGCCCCTAAATTTGAATTTTATGTTTGTTTTCATTGTTTTTCACTTGGTTCATTTGTAATTGACATGGTGGAGATTAGTTATAGCAAATATGAACAAACCATACACTAATCAAGTAATAAAAACCTAATCTCCTAACTATATTGCAAGTATACAAGTCTATTGTAGTACTTGGAGCATTAGGTGTTGAATCCCATGAGGAATCAATAATATTGCAACCACTAATGCTTTATGGCTAACTTTTATAATCTAAGCACAAACAAATCAAGAAGTGATTATGGGATCCCTTCAATAGAATAGATATATGATTAAGAACAATTGTAGAATTTAATGCAAAGAATCCTAGAACATAGAATCCACTAATGAATCATGAATGAATGACTTACTAAGTTTTACCTTGCTTTATTTAGAATCCAATCCCATATATGTTGACGTGGTGTAGATTAGATCTAACAATTATAAACAAATAAACACAAATCAAGAAATAAAAACCTAATCTCTCAACTTAATCCGCAAGTGCTCGGGTCTATTGTAGTACTTGGAGTATTAGGTATCGAATTCCATGAGAAATCAAATATGTGCAACTACTAAAGCTTTTCACTAACTTTTATTATCTAAACACAATTAAAATAAGATAGATATGGGGTCCCTTCAATAGAATAGGTATATGATTGAGAACTTTTGTAGAATCCAAACAAAGAAGCCTAGAACATAGAATCCACTAATGAATCATGCATGAATACTTACTAAGTTTTACCTTGCCTTGTTTAGAATCCAATTCCATAAGTGTCATAACTAGATTTCTCTATGCAATGAAAAGATCCCAACTATTCTCATGATAGAATCTTATGAAAACATGAATTGTATCGATTCCCTTAAGCATCCATTATTCTCATATAAACTACTTAAGCATTACTTGTTCATTTTCTATTGTTAAATGCATCTCTCAATGTCAAATAACAACTAAATGACTTGTTTAAGTTGGCCATGCAAAAACAAGTGTTAAAGCTTAAACAAGTAAACAAAAAAAATGCAAACTTAGCAAGTGCAAGTGAATTAGGTCATGTTTGTTGATTCATTAGCTTCATTTGTGGCCTAGATGAAGCTTTTAGTTTAACATGGTTAATGAAGCAACTAGAAGTTCAACTTCAAAGCAAGAATTCATGACTACAATTGAAAGCAAAAGAGATAGAGTTTAAGAATTGCTCAACCAAATGGTAAGAAGCTTCTCTTCTTATTCACCTTCAAAAGTAGCACTACAAAGTTCTCTTATAATGGTCCTCACTATTCTATTGAAGGATGAAGAGAATTTCTATTAATTCTCTACCAAAACTAGTACAAAATTATGCTAACACTACTTTCTACTACTAAAACTTGTAACAAATGCTTTACAAATGACTTTTATTTATAGACAAATGTTTCTCAAGTCATTTTCCAACTTGCATGAATCATTAATGCATGGAAATGAAGAATATTTGCTTGGGGATTCCAAATGAGCACAAAAGTCTTCATTTATGCTTCCAATGTATTCTCCCACTTGTAAAACCCTATTCCCATATGAAAATATCTACAAAAACAGCTTGAAGAAGATGCAAGTTAAAGCCCTAGAAAAGTCCAGTCGACTTGTGTTCTGCCGGTGGCGATTCGTGGGTGGCAACCCATGGATCATGACCCGTGGATCACTCCCTGTGGTCCCCACTTAATTTTTGATTTTTGTTGAGCAAGATTCCACGTGTGCAAGCATTTTCCATGTTGATGAAGAATTGGGTTTTTTCATTATTTTTGCACAATTATTTCTTCAAGTTGTTCATCCAAACTTAGCTCCTTGAATCACTTGTGAATTTGATTCTTCTTGACTCCAATTGATCCAAAATAAGTTTAAGTATGATAAACCTACAATTATACACAAAAATTGTGCATTAATTTGCTCAAATAAAAATGCAACCTGAAAAACCCTAATTCTCATAAATTGTTAGAAAATGAGTCATTTGCAACCAAAAATACTATAATTATACTAAAATAACATATAAAACATATAATAATATATATAATAATATTGGTAAATTTATTACTTATCATATGTCATAACTAGATCTCTCTATGAAATGACAAAATTTTGATTATTCTCATGATGAAATTTTATTAAAACATGAATTGTAATGATTCACTTAAGCATCCATTATTCTCATGTGAATAACTTAAGCATTACTTATTTATTTTCCATTACTAAATGTATTTCTCAATGTCAAGTAACAACTTAGATGACTTTTTTAACTTAGCCATGCAAAAAAAGTGTTAAAACTTAAACAAGTACACAAACAATGCAAGCTTAGCAAGTGTATATTGATTAAATCATGTTTGTTGATTCATTAGCTTCATCTATATTCTAGATGAATCTTTTAATTCAACATGATTAATGAAACAACTAAAAGTTCAAATTCAAGACATGAATTCATATAAACAAATGAAAGCAAAAGAGAAAGATTGCTCAACCAAAGTTAGAATAAGCTTTTTTTTCTATTCACCTTCAAAAGTTGAACCACAAGAGTTTTTTTACAATGAACGTCACTATTCTATTGATGGATAGAGAAAATTCTACTAATTCTCTACCAAAATTAGTATAAACTAATGCTAACAACTACTATCTACTTCTATTTCTCTCTAAAACTCTCTACTAATGCTTTAAAAATGACTTCTATTTATAGACAAATGTTCTTCATGTCATTTTCCAACTTGCAATTGAATTCAATGCATGAAAATGATGAAGATTTGTATTGAGATTCCAAATAGACATAAAATTTTTCAATTGTGTGCTCAAGATAATCTCAAGCTGCAAGAACCTTATCTGTATCTAAAAATGTCTACAAAAACAACTAAAAGAAGATGGAAGTTGTAGCCCTAGAAAATCCAGCCGACATGTCAATCCGTAGTTATGATCTGCAGGTCATCCACCTATGGATCACTATTTTTTTTTTGACAAAAACCCGTACACGGGGTGGGGTGCCAGTCCAAATTTTATTAATATTCAAATAAAATCATTTACAAGATAGAGGGGGGCCAAACTTGACCTCAGAATAAAATAAATTAAAAAAATCAAAACAAGCAAAATAAACAAGGAGCACTACTCCTTTACAGAAATATTACGAACATAAGGAAAATTGAACCTATCTAATTCAATTAGTGAATGCATACTATTGGGTAGCTCTTGTGGATATTCAAAAACTATGCTTGTTGAAACTTCCATACTTGCCATTAAGTCCGCCATTGCATTGGCCTCCCTGAATATGTGGCAAATAGATCCTGAAATTTGAGCTAGCAAAGTTTTGATCTTCTGAATAGTCAGACACAAAAGCCATGTTGAAGGTCTAGAAAAATTCACCAGCCTATACAATAAATGTGAGTGCACTTGTGCTTCAATGTATGTTAGACCTCTATCTCCGCAAAGTTCGGGGCCATAATGTAATGCTTGGGCCTCTGCCTCCAATATTGATCTCCCCTTCAATTCCTTATGAAATGCCAAAATAAAGCTGCCCCTATGATCCCTAACCACACCACCTCCTCTTGCTACTCCTTCCTTCATTGAAGCATCCTCATTGAGCTTTAAAAACCCTACTCTCGGCTCTTTCCATGCAACCACCATAGGGTCTACCTTTTTCCTTCTATCTTAAGCCATGAAAATTTTTTTTAAAAGCACCTCATCCCCCTTAAGACTCTCCACCATTATTTTTTATGCCAATCCCAATTTTCATAAAAAATCCAAAACCGCATGTATTACACTATTCGCACCTCCCATATTCCCTTCAAACTTGGCTTTATTACGAAACCACCAAATAAACCAAGCAACAATTATAGGAAAGCCCCACCCTATATGTTCATTCACTCCTCTGAGTGCCGAAAGTATCCAATGCATAACAAGTGCTCCAAATGAAAAATGCACCAAGAAAGGTATACCAAAACAAGAATGAAAGTGAGTCTAAACTTTTTTAGCCATAGTACAATGAAGAAAAACATGTTCCAGCGACTCTATAGCTGGACAAAATGAACATCTTGAAGCCAAAGAAATACCTTTATGTTGCATATTGGCTTCAACTGGTAGTAGATTATTTAACACCCTCTATCCTAGAAAAGATATCTTACCTGGCACAAAATTACAGCATGCAACCCTACAACACAATGATATTTGCTTCCTCTTTCTTATCAACTCATAAGCGGAATTAACAGAAAATTCACCCGATGAAGAAGCATTCCGAATCATCACATCCTCCTCCCAATCGGCTATAGGAAAATATGAAATTAAATTTATAATATCAAGAGGAAAATAATTTTGCAACTATTCACAATTCCATCTACCTTGATTGAAGAACTCCTTCCTCGAAAATTTGGCTTGTCAGAAGATATCCTAACGCTATTCAATGGAAATGGAGTTATCCATTTATCTTCCTAGAAATGAATCCCTTTCCAACCTTCCAAAAAATTTGCTCCTCCGTTGCCATCCTTATATGACACAACCTCTTCCACACCACTGAACCACTTTCTACTAGAAGCCTGGCATCGGATGAACATCCCTGATGTACTTCCTTGTCATAGTTTGTGCCCAAAGGGACTTGCCTTCCCTTAATCCTTCACCATAACTTCATATCGAAGGCATTTAGCATTGCCTTGAGAGACTTAAATCCAAGCCCTCCCTCCTCCACTAGATAACACAGTTTTTCCCAAGCTCTCCAATGTATTTTTTTTTTATCTGATGATCCTTCCCAAAGGAAACCATTCATTAATTGACCCAAGTTTATGCATTATACTCTTTGGAGGTCGATAACACTTGCAACAAGTACAAGAGGAATAGATTCCAAAACATGTCGTATGAGAATTATTCTACCACCGTGAGAGATAAACTTTGAGGACCAGTTATGAATTAAGGCCCTGAAGCTTTGGACATCCATATTCTCAAAATGCACCGCTCTAGATTTTCTAACCTGCAAACGAGCCCCCAAATATGTAATAGGCAACTCATCAATCTTGAAACCCAAGATTAGAAGAAATCCACCTCTTATGAATTGGACAGTGAAATGATGGCAAGAAGGCTGAGCTCTTATTCACATTAACTTGTTGACTTGAACACCTTGATAATCATCCAAAAATTCTTTCACAGCTCTCAAACAGCGCTTTGTAATACGTGTAGAAAATGATAGTATCATTAGCAAAGGATAGAAGTGGCACCTTGACAGCCCAATGCTTGAAAATTCATCCTCATTTTATTTTGAAACATATGATGCAAGCCTCTATTCATGTACTCAGCTGCTATAACAAAGAGTCCCAGGGAAAGAGGATCACCTTGTCTAACCCCTCTGAAGGATTTGAAGAATCCTAGCCTGTTGACCTATTGATCAAAACAGAAAACCAATTGTTAGATAAAACCTATATATCAAATCGATAAACCATCTCCCAAACCCAAAAGCTCACAACATATCCATGATGAAGGTCCAGTCCATTCTATCATACGCTTTCTCCATATCCAACTTTAAGATTAAATTGGGTTCCCTTCTTTTTATATTGATTTTTCTCACCAACTCCTGTGCTAGTAAAATATTATCTTCAATGTGTCTCCCTGGCACAAAACCCGCTTGAAAGGGAGAGATGATCCCAGGAAGTACTTTGTTCAATCTCATAGACAACTTTAGAAATGATCTTAGAGCTCACATTGTAGAGGCTTATTGGTCTAAAATCCCTCCATTGTACTACCCCTTTCCTTTTGGGAATAAGGATTATCGACGTGACTGTGAATCCCTTTGGTTGGTGAGAACCTGTAAAGAAATCCAACACCACACTCATCAAGTCATCCTTTATAATGTCCCAACATGCCTAATAAAATAGCATGGAAAACCTATTAGGACTAGCTACGCCCTCCTTATTCATGTCAAATACTACCTTCTTTAGTTCATCTTCAGTGGGGAGCACTTCCAGGCCATCTACTTCCTCCCTACTAAGCTGTGGACATTGAAAGGCTAATTCTAGAACCCGCTGTATACTAGCATTGTGACCAAATAGATCAGCAAAATACTCCACTATTGAGTGCTGTATGTCTTCTACCTTCTCCAACCAGCCATTGTCACCTTGCTTAATCCTCAAAATATAGTTTACATTTCCCCTATGCCGAACTACAGCATGAAAGAATGCTGTATTAGTATCCCCATGTTTCAGCCATTCGACGGCCTCCTTTTGCTTCCAGAAATTTGTCTCCATAGCCAGCCATCATGTATGTTTTGCCCTCACTTCATGTAACTTGCTCCCTAAATTCTTTCCTCCTTGAACATCATAAAGATCCTGGATTTTTTGCATTTCCTCAGTAGCTTGCTGAATCTACTGTTTGATGTCCTCGAGTGTTGTCTTATTCCACTCCTTCAAGGCCTTCTTCACCGCAACCAATTTTTGATGGAAGGCCACCATCCCTTGAGAACCTTGTGTCGAAGACCATGATTCCCTAACCACTTTCAAAAATTGGTAGTGATTTGTCCACACATTCAAGAATCTGAAAGAGCTCTTCCGTTGTGTAATCATTAAGGATCCGGTGAGCAAAGAAGAGTGGTCCGAGCGTCCTCTAGCTAGATGAGAAACACGGATCATGTGATATGCTACTGCCCATAAAGAGTTGATGAAGACCCTATCCAGTCTTTGCCACACTCTCCTATTTGTCCAAGTGAATGGAGAATCATTGAACTCCACCATGGAAAGAGCTACTTTGTGCATAGCCTCGTTCAACTCATCCATGTCTCGAGCTCTTGGTAGATTACCTCCTTTTTTTCTCTTCTGGAGCTGCAATAATATTAAAGTCTCCTCCTAGCATCCACGGAGATTGAATTGATGTAGCCAAAACCCTCAAGGTAACCCACGACTCACGTCTAGCTACTGCTGTATGTTTAGCATAAACAGCTGAAAAAGAAATCTCCATCGTTGATGGCAACAAAATGGTACCGTGCACTAGCTGATCAGACAATTCAGTGAATTGGCAATGAAAGGATTGCAACCAAAATATCCATATTTTCCTATTTAACAAGCACAATGCTTTGTCAAACCCAACCTTAACCTTGTTAACTCCAAACGATCCATCGAGAAAAAATGTTCTATTAATACTAAGAAATGAACATTATTGTTACGACACAAATGTTTCGGATAATTAAAAGACTCCTCGTTTGATGCCCAAAACAAAACATTTTGGACAAGCCATTTATACTCAAAATACCTTGTCACTGATGCTAGGAGATCCATGTGCGATCTCCTTCCCCAAAATTGTTGAACTATCTCTTCTAAGAATCGTAACTTGCTGTTGCTTCACTTTTTTGTTCTCCTTTGGTTTCCTTCCCTTCTTTTTCACCTCTGCAAGTGAAGTAACCAAGCCACAGCCAGCATCCTCCTGGTCCCTGGCTATAGCCTTCTCTATGCGTGTGGCAAATTTGTGTTGCCACTTCTTTACCTCTTCTGTCGCTGATGCATCCAAGGATTGTCTTCTGCTTATATGAACATTTACCTGCCTTACTGCTAGAGTAGAAAGTGAAATCCCTTTTCCCACACCATGCCTATCCCAATATTTCCTTCCTCTCTTTGAGTCTTATTAGTGTCCCGTTCAACTTCTTCAATGATAGGGTCCCTAGACCTAATCTGGAGCAAAATAAAAGCCACAGATGCATCCATATTTCCAAGTGTTGTTTGTAGTTAATGATCAATACTGCTAGGACTATGCACTTCCTTTCCCAACATTTTAGTATCCCCAACTTCCTGGACCTTTTCTATTTGCTGAGTATTCCTATTCCTTATCCGCATCTCCTTCTGTGATTTCTCTTCATTGTTTGCAAGTTTTTCAGGTGCCTTAGGAACCCATTGTGTGACAGCCCCACCTTACCTAGAGGCGCACCAAAGGGTTTAGCGGACTGCTTGCCTGATCGCTAGAACTCAAATCACGCACTCACTCAAAACATCCAAACACATATATAACCCATAAATACTTTAATATAATTCAACTTAATAGTACAAGTACCACTAAGAGGTTTTACATCCCAAAACATACATTGTATTTACAATAATAGCCTAAACAATTTGGCTATCAAAATAAAAGAAAACATATAATATCCAAAATCTACTTTTCCAGCTTTAGTAGTACAGGAAGCTTGGTTAAAGAAAACAAATAAAAGGGATGAGCTATAATAGCCCAGTAAGTATTCCAATCAAGCAGCATACCATTAAACCAATAGAATATTGAATGATAAAATTAACAAATTCAATAAACAATGGATAAGAAATGTGAAGTGTCATATAATCAAAGGCAGATACGGGCTCACTACAAGAGCAAGCTCAACCGCAGGAGTATCATTCACTCAAATATATAACATTGGTATTAGGACCGAGATAATAGCTCAGGTCGAAGATACTTATAATATTCAATCCAGAGTTATCCTCTTCGAGGAATTCAACTCAAATAGGAAAGAATAACACTCGCCTGTAACCCTAGCACCTTATATCACCCCTAACACACCAAGTTTGACTAGTCGTGTAGTAACAGTGAAATTAGCTACGGAAGTCTAAATTTATTCATAAAGTTCAATCTTGAGTTAGCCTCTTCGAGGACTTCACTCAGATATAAAATTAATACTCGCCTATAACGCCCAACACCTTATATCCCCCCGAACACACCAAGTTTGACTAACCGTGGAATAACTATGAAGTTAACCACGGAAGTCGCATACACAAACAATCACATTAAAGCAATGAAGCATATAACATTTAGCGAAAGAGGTGCGATAAAGTACACACTTTTTCTCAAAAAGCACATGTCATTGAATAACATTTACAGACATAATATATTATTTCATGCAACATGCACATGCAGAAACACTCACCTGAAATGCTTAGGAAAATATTTCGTAAAAAGATCGAGATTCGCTTTCGGATCCTGAAATTCAAAAGAAATAATCTAATGAAAATCGGATTAAAACCATAAGTAGATTAGTATGAAAATTCAAGAAATAACCCAATTATTTCTAGGGTTTAGGTTTTAGGGTTTTCGAGTTTTCTTGTTTTAGAAAATTTTAATTCACCAATAGATCATTCTCTGAAAATTTCTGCACACCAAATTCCCTAAATTTTTGCATGTTCTAGGTTAACAAACTCACATATAATTTTTTCTTCTATATTTCTACCGAAATTTTGGCAGCATTTCCCCTAAAATCGGATTAACCCAAAATTTTTTACCTTCAAGAAATCAACCAACCAATCCAATTTCCAACAAGTTCTATAAGTTCCATGTCTCAATCAAACTCAATTTCACTAAAAATTCCAATCAATTTCAAGGTTTCAACTCCAAGAATCTTCAACAATTTAACATATAATACATATTATTTCAAGGTTTAAATACTATCTACTAGTCCATCTAACTAAGAAAACACTTTATTAACAAGCAAAACTTTATTTCAAAACATTAATCTTCAAGTTTAATAACAAGTGTCTAGTATGAAATGTAGACACCAAATTTTGACACACCTTTGGTAAAAATATGTGTGTTACTTTATTTTAGGGGGTACTTTTCATTTTTCGAGGGTCGATTACAGTTTTCATGCAATTATATCTAATTTGTCATATCAGGGGCAAAATGGTAATTTTACAATGTAAATATTAGTTTATTTTATTTTATTTCCTAAATACATAATTTTGCTATTTTTATCATTATTTATGATTGTAATAATTTGCGGGAGTCATTTATTATTTATTTAAAAATTTAGCATTTTTCATTCAACGGCACGTTTTCCAATGCATTATTTTTATGAGAATTTTCAAGTGAAAAATTTTATATATGCATTTTGTATATTCATAAATTTTCTACAAAAACTTCATAATTTTTAGAGGTCATTTAGTATTTATTTAATTTTAGTCTTTTATTTATTAAGGGCACATTTCCCAAGAATGCGTTAATCTTAAGAATTTTTGAGTGAAAAATTTCAGTATATGTGTTTCCTGTGATAATATATTAGGTGTAAAATTGTTGTGATTTTTAAGAGTCATTTAGTATTTCTTGTGATTTTCATAATTTTATCATATTATGTTACAGTTTCCAATGCATTTTATTCAAGAATTTTTTGTGTTAAAAAAAAAAAACCAGAATTAAAACAACAGCAGCGTTGCTGCTGTTGTTTCTGCCATATTCACCTAAAACAGCCAATGTCAGCATATTTGGAGGGATTTTGGAGGATTTTCTTCCTTCCCCATCTACTTTCATCATCACAATCACAAAAAAAAAATCACTCAATTTCACTCACTCTCCCTCACGTTCCTCACCAGACCAGGGCAGTGCACAGACTTCACCCTCTCTGTCCTCCCCCTCCAGAAACACAAGCTCACACACTCACCTGCACATTTTCACTCCCTCACCCCTCAGCTCACTCCCTCTGCCTCACGCACAGCACACACCTCTCCCTCACCATCTCTGCACTCCCTCACTCTCGGCATCCCCTCCCCTGCACAGACTTCACAGCCTCACAAACTCACTTCACCTGCAATTCCCTCAGCTTTCCCTCTCAGCAAAACACAACCTTCACACACACAACACACACTTGCACTCTCGGCTCCCACATTCACTCACACACTCACCTGCACTACACAGAAACACACAAACACACACTTGCACAGACACACAAACGCACACACAAAACACACACTTGCACCTCAAATCCTCACCTGCACTACACAGAAACACACAAACACGCTTGCACAGACACACAAACGCACACACAAAACACACACCTGCACCTCAAATCCTCACCTGCACTACACAGAAACACACACTTGCACAGACACACAAACGCACACACAAAACACACACCTGCACCTCAAATCCTCACCTGCACTACACAGAAACACACAAACACACACTTGAACAGACACACAAACGCAGAACGCAAAACACACCTGCACCTCAAATCCTTCCCCTGCCAAAAACTTCACAGACACAACATACACTTGCACAATCTCACAAATCACACACATTCAAGCACACACATTCAGGCACCCATTTAACCTGTACACAACACATACACCTGCAAAACATATACGCACACACCTGCAAAATTTGAAAAAAAAAAAAAACGACAACAAACAACAACAACAACAGCAACAACAATTGCAACACAGCTTCTATTCCAGGTAAATTTCTTCCTATTGCTTTCAAAATTTTTTTTTTCATTTATCATTGAAATAGAAATTTAAAAAAAAAACTGAAAAACGTCCGAGAGAGAGAGAGAGAGAGAGAGAGAGAGAGAGAGAGAGAGAGAGAAGGAGAGCAGATCGGCAAGGAGAAAAAGAAAAAAAAAGGAAAAAAAAAAAGGAAGAGCAAATCGGGTAGGGGAAAGAAGAAAAGGGGAGAGGAGAGAAAGAAGGAGGAAGAAAAGAAGAAAAGAAAGGAAGAAGAAAGGAAGAAGAAAAAAAAAAAAAAAAAAGGGGGAAATGGAGAGTAGATCGGGAAGGCACCAGGAGAAGAAGAGAAGAAGAAGAAGAAGAAGAAAAGAAAGAAAGAAAGAAGGAAGAGAAAGAAAAGAGAGAAAAGAAAGAAAAGGAAGAAAGAAAAGGAAAAAGAAAAAGGAAATCTGGGGAAAACGTCT
Organism: Mitragyna speciosa; assembly: GCA_024721245.1. Taxonomy (NCBI): domain Eukaryota; kingdom Viridiplantae; phylum Streptophyta; class Magnoliopsida; order Gentianales; family Rubiaceae; genus Mitragyna; species Mitragyna speciosa. The sequence continues at coordinate 12,928,396 of CM045563.1, read as the reverse complement.
GGAAGGAAAAAAAAAAAAACACTAAGTCAGCCGAAAAAAAAAAAATTTTAGTGAAACTACGTCGTTTTGACGTAGTTTCACTCAAACTACGTCGTTTTGATTAGTTAGTTTTTTAATTTATTTTTAATTAATAATAGGTATTTATTTTATAGTCCTTATGCTTTCATTAATGCTACTGTGGTCCCGAAATTTTCTGATTTGTGCGTTTAAGTTTATGTTTTTTATAGATTGACCCCCATAATTTTATTTTCTTTGCAATTAGGTCCCAATTAATTGCATTTAGGTCCCTCAAGTTGTAGATAATTATAATTTTGCCCCTATATTTTTTAATTTTCTATTTTTGACCCCCACATTTTTGGTAATTACATTTTGACCCCTATATTTTTCTAAAATTGCATTTTTACCCCTGATATTTATGGAAATTGCAATTTTTACCTCCCAAGCTTGCTGTTATTGTATTTTAGGCTTTGAATGTTGCTGAAAATTTCATTTTGGTCCTTATATATTGTTAGAAATTCTATTTTTGCCTTAGAATATTGCTGGAATTTTACATTTTTGCCCCCAAACCTTGCTGGAATTTTATTTCGTACCCCAACATTGCTGGAAATTTTATTTTTGCCCTAGAATATTGCTGGAATTTTGTATTTTTGCCCCCAAACCTTGCTGGAATTTTATTTTGTACCCCAACATTGCTGGAAATTTTATTTTTGCCCTAAAATATTGCTGGAATTTTGTATTTTTGCCCCCAAACCTTGCTGGAATTTTATTTTGTACCCCTACATTGCTGGAAATTCTATTTTGTCTTAGAATATTGCTGGAATTTTGCATTTTTGCCCCCAATACTTGCTGGAATTTCATTTTTATCCCTCCCAACATTGCTGAAATTTTAGTTTAAGTCCCTATACTTGTTGAAATCTTAGTTTTAAGCCCTAGATACTTGTTGGAATTTTATTCTAAGTCCCTAATTTGTTCGAAATCGACATTTTATGCTCAATTTTTAAGTATTTCATATTTTATACTTTAAATAGTGGTACCTTGACATGTTTGTTGATTTTCTTAGCAATTTATACCGGGTTTACGAATGGGAGGTACCTCGATTACCCTTTTATTTCTCTTTATGTGCTCCTACGTGTTGCTACGTGTTTTTCTATATGTTTTTTTTTATCTCCTTTTGCTTATAATTTTTATACATATGTGAGTGTTTATTTAGTTATGCCATGTTATTTATTAGAAATTAATTTTTGATTATTCAAAGAAATGTAATAGATAGGTAATATTCTATTGAGCAAAAATTCTGTATTTAGATAGTTAATGTAGTAGATAGTGTATATCTAGTTAACAAAAATTAAATTTTGTATTTTAGATAGAAAGTGTAATAGATAGGTTAGATAGGATATCTTTTATTCTTTTTCTATTTTTAGATTGTAATTAGGTTATTCTCCGGTGTAATAGTTAGGGCTTTGTGTGCTATGTGCTTATGTGTTTTATTTGCTTTCTTTAGGACTTTGCATCTAGAATATTATGCCTATGTGTTATGTGCTCCTATGTGCTATTATTTGCTTTTATGTGATTATTGCTTTAATACATGCTTTATTTATTTACTTGCTTTAATTATATATGTGTATCGTCGTCACACTAGTCCAACGCTAGTTGTGATTAATTCCGGTTTCTTCGCTAGTCCAACGCTAGCGGAGAACTTATAGAAAATGGGCTAGTCCAATGCTAAGCCTTTAGGTCATTTTAGCCTTAGGATCATTTTCGTGTGCATTTCATGACATTTCACACACATTTTATCTTTTTAGGCTTTTTTCCCATTTTCTATGAATTTTTATATATACTTTATAACTTATTACTTATTTTAACATCTATTTGGTACATAACATTTAGATTCCACTACACATAGAATTTTAGGTCATTTGCGTGATTTCAACTAAGAAATAGTCATCTACTCACGTGGGAAGCGATGGCGTACATGTCGTTCCCCCCTCCGTGAGTAGAAACAGATAGTCACGAGTCTATTAATCCCCCGCACCCGTTATGTTGCATCCCCATTTCCTTTGTTCACTTACTATCTATACTATTATTTTTCTTTTCTTTTGCACTCCATTCAGCATCTATACTCGTGACTCCATCGAGGTCTATATCCGGGTTTCGCAATTAATGCGATAATTCCGACCAAACCTCAGTGGAACATTTCGTCCCTTATCGATATCCATTTTAGGATTAGAATTGCATTCATATAATTGCATCCAAATGTGATGAAGTCTTAGGGTTATATTAGGAAAATTTAGACTAAACCTCGCAACTAGTTTCGGCTAGGTTGAAAGGGTGCCTTAGGCGCGAGCCTTTGCCTTCCTTTTCTTCAACTGTGACTCCCGAACCTTTTTCTCTTGTTTTTCAAAGACCTGGAGTCGTCTAAAAGGGTTTTCTTGTTTTTCCTTATTTTTTCCAAAAACCATTTCTTTAAATAAATCATTTTTTATTTTCTTACCTTTTATAAAATATTTTCGGGTGACTTGGTACACCAAAACTCAATACCAAGTGGCGACTCCTTTTTCACTAAAAAACCCTTTTTAGACTCTATTTTCGGGCCCAAAAATCGTCGCATTTTCAAAGTCCCATTTTAGGCCCTTTTTCTTTTATTTTAAAAAATAAAGTATTTGTTTGTCACATTTTATCGAATTATCTTTTACAAAGCATTTTTCTAAAAATTATTTTTACAAAAAATTTACACGCTTTCTTTTTCCAATAAAACACAACCACATTTAACACTTCCTTTTCTTTTTCCAAACATCTAACGCTCATTTATTATCCCTTCGAAAAATGGGGCGCGACATGAAACTTGTTACAAAAGGCTACCTAAAACTTGGAAAGAATAACAAAAGTTCATGGTAGGTACCTCAAACAAGCTTAGATCTTTGCTTAGGAAGAAGATTAGCTCACTTTCAATGGAGGAGATGACCAAAAATGGAGAGAAAAGCTTCAAGAAAATGAAAGCAAAAGAGAGAAGAAAGAGAGAAAGGTGGGTCGGCCAAGAGGGAAGAAAAAGAGAAAGAAATAGGCCAAGAAAAATAGAAAAGAAATAAAGAAAACATGGGAAAAGAAACAACCAATCATAGCAAGACAAAATTGACCTAGGGTTTTGACTTTTTGGCACAATAGCTACTAACTTGGTTAAATGTGATTAGTGGAGATTTTAAACACTTATCTTATTAATTGGCAAGAGTTTTAGGGTACAACCCTTAAAGAAAAATGCACAACATGCTATACACAAAAGAAATCATACTAGGGTTTAATCATTAAACAAATTTCGGTTTTTCTCTCTCTTTTTTTTTTCTGCTAGTGGACATAACTTGAATTAAATGGTTTTTATATGAATTTTTAGGGTGTTACATCCTCCCCCCTTAAAAGAATTTCGTCCTCGAAATTCTACCTTGATTTTCGAATAGCTTGGGATAATTTTTCCGCATCTCTTCCTCTGTTTCCCAGGTGGCTTCTTCTAAGTCATGATGCTTCCAGAGGACTTTGACAAGAGGAATTTGTTTATTTCTCAATTCTTTCACTTTGCGATCCAAGATTTGAACTGGCTGCTCTTCATATGCTAAAGTTTCATCAAACTCAATCTCATCTGGTTGAAGTACGTGTCGTGGGTCTGGGTGGTACTTTTTCAAGACAGACACATGGAAGACATTGTGCATTTTGGACAACTTTGAAGGCAGTTCCAATTGGTATGCAACATTGCCGACACGTTTAACGATTCTGAATGGTCCTACGTATCTTGGTTGAAGTTTCTTCCTTTTTCCAAATTTAATGCCTCCTTTAAATGGAGAGATTTTGAGAAACACCTTATCTCCTATTTCAAACTCCAACTCCTTCCTTCGATGGTCAGCATAACTCTTCTGTCGACTCTGTGCAGTTTGGAGTCGTTGTTGTATCAGTTTAACCTTCTCGTACGCTGCTTCTATCCATGGTACCTTTTCCGGACCTAAAATCTTTCGTTCTCCTACTTCATCCCAATAGCCAGGTGTTCTACATTTCCTTCCGTATAATGCCTCAAATGGAGCCATTTGGATAGAGGATTGGTAGCTGTTGTTGTAAGCAAACTCAATCAAGGTTACATGTTGATCCCAACTGCTACCAAAATCCATCACACTTGCCCGTAGCATATCCTCCAAAATCTGGATCACTCGTTCGGACTGTCCATCAGTTTGGGGATGATAAGCTGTGCTAAAGTTCAATTTTGTCCCCAAAGCTTCGTGCATTTGTCTCCAAAGTCGAGAAGTAAACCGAGGATCCCGATCCGAGACTGATACTTACTGGAATTCCATGCAGTCTCACCACCTCATCAATAAACATTCGGGCAAGCTTTTCCAAAGGATAAGTCATGTTCATGGGTAGAAAATGAGCAGATTTGGTCAGTCGATCAACAATTATCCAAATAGCATCATGCCCTCTTTGGGTTCTTGGTAAACCAGAAACAAAATCCATGGTAATATGCTCCCATTTCCACTCCGGGATTTCCAAAGGTTGTAATAGCCCTGATGGTCTCTGATGTTCGGCCTTTACCTGCTGACACGTAGGACAAGTTTGAACATACTGTGCTATCTCCCTCTTCATGTTGTCCCAACAATAAAGTTTCTTCAGATCTTGATACATCTTTGTACTGCCCGGGTGCACAGTGTATCTGGAACAGTGAGTTTCATCCATAATTATTCTCTTCAACTCTTTCATCCCTTGGTATAAAGATCCGGTTTCGAAACCTCAATAATCCTTCCGGTCCAACACTATATTCAGGTAAGATCCCTGCTTTGGCTTTCTCTATCCGCTTTTGTAACGTAGGATCCTTGCCTTGAGCTTTCTTTAATTTGTTCCAACAATTCAGATTGTACATTTATGTTTCCACAAATCACTTTAGAGCCAATCTATCTGTGGATTGCTCTCGCTAAGTTGCTCTAACAAGCTCCACTCACGGATGGCCAAGCTAGCCACTTGAACTTTCCTACTTAGGGCATCTGCGACAACATTGGCTTTACCCGGAATGATAATTAATAGTACAATCATAATCCTCTAATAACTCCACCCATCTGCGCTGCGCAAATTTAACTCTTTCTGAGAGAAACAGATACTTCAGACTCTTATGATCTGTGTATACCTCAAAAGTGACTCCATACAAATAATGTCTCCATTTCTTGAGTGCAAATACCACAGCTGCTAATTCCAAATCATGTGTGGGGTAATTCCTTTCATGAGGCTTTAACTTACGGGAGGCGTAGGCAATTACTTGTTTCCTTGCATTAGTACACATCCCAAACCTTCCCGTGAAGCATCCGTATACACACTGAAAGTTTCCTTCCCATTGGGCAAAGCTAACACTGGAGCCGATGTTAACCGTTTCTTGAGTTCATTAAAACTTTGCTCACACCGTTCATCCCAATTAAACTTAACATTCTTTTGAGGTCAAAACAGTGAGTGGTGTGGCTATCTTCGAAAAATCCTTAATAAACCGTCCGATAATAGCCAGCTAATCCCAAGAAACTACGAACTTCAGTTGGATTCTCAGGTCAGTTTCCAATTAACCACGACTTCCACTTTAGAGGGATCTACTGCTATTCCCTTTCCAGAAATGACATGACCCAAGAATGACACTTGGTCTTTCCAAAATTCACATTTACTGAACTTGGCATACAATTTGTTATCTCTCAAAGTTTGTAGCACAATTCTCAAGTGTTGCTCATGCTCCCTATGAGACTTGGAAAATATCAAAATATCATCAATAAATATCACCACAAATTGATCCAAGTATGGCTTAAAGACCCTATGCATCAAATCCATAAAGGCCGCTGGAGCATTAGTCAATCCAAATGGCATTACCACAAATTCATAATGACCATATCGAGAGTTAAAAGCAGTTTTAGGTACATCTTCTTCCTTAATTTTCAACTGATAGTATCCTTGTCTAAGATCCACCTTAGAAAATACTACTGCTCCTTCCAATTGGTCAAACAATTCATCAATATGGGGTAAAGGATACTTATTCTTTATGGTAACATTATTTAACCCTCGATAGTCAATACAAAGCCTAAGAGTACCATCTTTCTTCTTTACAAATAGCACTGGAGCTCCCCATGGTGATACACTTGGCTTGACAAACCCTCTTTCTAACAAATCCTGGAGTTGGATCTTAAGCTCTCCAAGTTCGGCAGGAGACATGCGATATGGTGTCTTAGATATTGGCGCGACTCCTGGCACCAATTCTATCCCAAATTCTACTTCTCTCTTAGGGGGTAGGGAGCTTAATTCTTCAGGAAAAACATCAGGAAACTCCTCTTACCACTGGCACATCTTCAAGTCTCACTTTATCTTCAGGGGTATTAATTAAATAAGCAAGGATATCCCACTGCCCCTCTGAACATCAATTTCCTAGCTTGCATGGCAGAAAGAAGGTTCGAAGAAGCTAGGGTTTTCTTTACATCTAACCTTAAGATAGGTTCTCCCGGTATACTAAACTCTACCACTTTCGTCCCACAATTTAACTGAGCACAATACCAGGTTAGGACAATCCATGCCTAAAATCACATCATAACCTCGAATAGGCAACGCTATGAGGTTCGTTAGAAATTTTCTCTCTCCTACCCAAAGCTCACAATCTTTGTAAACAAGGTCGGTTGTCAAGCAATGGTCCCTAGTAGGAGTCCTCACTTCCAATTCATAAGATAATTTAATAGGTTGTATTTCTATAGCAGTCATAAATTGAGGATTCACAAATGAATGAGTAGAATCAGGATCTACTAGCAGTTTAGCCAGACGGTGAAAAACAAGAATCGTACCTTCAATCACTGCGGACGACTCCTTTGCATCTTGCTTGTCTAGAGCGTAAACTTGAGCCGGCACCTTTCGCTTGTTTCCACTTTCTTTGGCTTTATCGAGATCCTTGTGCCCCTAGCTGAGCTATACCCTGTCCACTGGCCGTCTGTCTTGGGCATTGTCTAATTTGATGGTCGGCACTACCGCAAAGCAGACATTTACGGCTTTTCCTCCAACAATTTTCTTCAGTATGATTACCTTTACCACAGTATCCGCAGGTAACTTGAACTGCCAAAGGTTGAGTTCCTTTCTGAGTGTCCTCCTTTCGTTCGTTTCCTGGAGAGTTCTTCCCATCGGAGCCCCTCTTGTCCTTCCAGATTGGGCACCTTGCCCAATTCTCACTCCTCCAGCTCCTCTTCCCGTCTTAGGGGCTGGAGCATTTCCGGTTGAGGGTCGGGAATCACTAGTACTTCCTCGTTTCCTCACTTTCACCGTCCGAACCAAGGACTTTGTCTCTTCCACTTGCTTGCGCTTTTTCCACCGCGGCTTCATAAGTTTCAATGGTAGCGGCGGCGAGGGCATCTTGAATTTCCAAATTTAGGCCTTGAACAAATCTTCTTTTTCTCCGTCGTTCAGTGGCCACTAGTTCAGGAGCATAACGGGATAGTTTAGGTAAACTGAGCTTCATACTCAGCTACACTCAGTAATCCTTGTCTCAACTTCAAAAATTCATCTTCTCGTTTCTCGTATACTCGCACAGGAATGTATTTCTCAAATTCTCTAGTGAAATTGGCCCACGTTCTCGGGGTCTGATATCTTTCTCACTTGGCATTTATCAAATTCCACCAAGGGGTGGCAGCACCTTCCAGTTGAAATACAGCAAATGTCACTTGCCTTTCATCAGTATACTTCAGGGCAGTAAAGATTTACTCAATATCCTCTAGCCATTTTTCGACGATTTCGGGATTTGGACCACCCACGCAACTTGGGAGGATTAAATATTTGAAACCTTTCTAGAGCTACGTCCTCCCCTACTACGGGGTTTCTATGAGGACTACCGGTTTCCATTGCTGGATTCTACTGGGTTCCAAGTTGAGTTAAAACGCTCAGTCATTCAATTCAGTACCGCGATCATTGGGTCAGCCCCAGAAGTGAGATTTACACTCGAAGTAGTGTCCTTCGTCCCGGTCTTGGTGACGGGGACGTCCTCTACCACGACCTCGTCCACTCATGACTTAATATTTTATAATAACATTAATGAATTATTTCAATTTCCATGTAATAAGTGACGAGATATATTTTAAAAATGCACAAATTCAAGAATAAACAAGGAAATTCAAATTTTTATGCCAAACAAAGTCACATATATATACAGGCAGTTCAGTTTACACATTTTCAAAAGCTTCACATACAAAACATAATCACACATACAAAGCATAACAAAACTAAACATAAGTCTTTGTACATATTCCTATCTAGTGATCTAGCCTAACTGTACTGATCCTGCAGAGCTCACGTCCTCAATGAGCTCCCTCTCTGGCTCGTCCTCAGGAGCCTCCTCGACCCCAAGAGGTGGATGCACGACCTGTCCTAGCCCTATATGCTGATGCCTCGTCTCGTACCTCGCCCAGCACACGGTCTATCATCAAACCACACTCATCTACAAGACATCCAATATGCTCCTGGACATGCCGCACAACATGAGTGAGTCGGTCATGTGTATCCTGGTACTGCACTCGGAAAGCATCGGTTCTCTGCTGTTCCTCCTGAACAGCAGCCTCTAGCTCTCAGATCCTCTGGGCCTGGACTCTCACCATCATTCTCAACTCATGAATGCGTGCCTGGGAGGTGTCGCTCGCACATCCAACCCGTCTACTATTCTCAATCAATGAAAGTATGACATAATCAGGGTAGCAATATGTCCTCCAGCACCCATATGCGGGCCGCACTCGGTGAGCTGGTGAAAACGTAGGATAGGGATGTCCCGGTCCCTCGCGATATCGAACTACTGGTCTCCTACGGTGCTCCTGCTGTATCTGAGCCACATCAGATGCCTCTCCCTGACCGCTCTCAGACAGACCTACAGGTTTAAATAACAAATCAATTAGGTCTAACCAAAAGTACTTAATAATAAGTAATACTTAAATATCACACCTCAAAATCAAGCTTAGAAAATAAACTAAACCATTCTCAAACATATTCACATACGCGTTCCAGGCACGGAAATTCGGATCTTATCTCTCACACTTAGGTTGATCAGGCCCAAGAGTAACTAACTCAACCCAAATTTCCTACCGACACACAATCAATTTTAGACACTAGAGTCCGGATTCAAACCTAAGCTCTGATACCACCTGTGACAGCCCCACCTTACCTCAGAGGGGCACCAAAGGGCTTAGCGGACTGCCTGCCTAGCTCTCGCCAGGACTCAAATCATGCACTCACTCAAATCATCCAAACATATATAACCCATAAATACTTTAATATAATTCAACTTAACAGTACAAGTACCACTAATAAGGTATTACATCCCAAAATATATTTTACAATAATAGCCTAAACAATTTGGCTATCAAAATATAAATAAAAACATCTAACATATTAAAATCTGCTTCTCCAGCTTTAGTAGTACGGGAAGCCTGGTTAAAGAAAACAAATAAAAGGAATGAGCTATGATAGCCCAGTGAGTATTCCAATCAAGCAGCATACCATTAAACCAATAGAACATTGAATGATAATAATTAACAAATTCAATAAACAATGGATAAGAAATGTGAAGTGTCATATAATCAAAGGCGGATACAGGCTCACTACGGGAGCTAAGCTCAACCGCAGGAGTATCATTCACTGAAATATATAACATTGGTATTAGGACCGAGATAATAGCTCAGGTCGAAGATACTTATAATATTCAATCCAGAGTTATCCTCTTTCGAGGAATTTAACTCAAATAGGAAAGAATAACACTCGCCTATAACCCCAGCACCTTATATCACCCCGAACACACCAAGTTTGACTAGCCGTGTAGTAACGGTGAAGTTAGCCACGGAAGTCTAAATTTATTCATAAAGTTCAATCTTGAGTTAGCCTCTTCGAGGACTTCACTCAGATATGAAATTAACACTCGCCTATAACGCCTAGCACCTTATATCCCCCCGAACACACCAAGTTTGACTAACCGTGGAATAACTGTGAAGTTAACCACGGAAGTCGCATACACAAACAATCACATTAAAGCAATGAAGCATATAACATTTAGTGGAAGAGATGCGATAAAGTACACACCTTTCCTCAAAAAGCACATGTCATTGAATAACATTTACAGACATAATATATTATTTCATGCAACATGCACACGCAGAAACACTTACCTGAAATGCTTAGAAAAATATTTCGTAAAAAGGTCGAGATTCGCTTTCGGATCCTGAAATTCAAAAGAAATAATCTAATGAAAACCCGATTGAAACCCTAAGTAGATTAGTATGAAAATTCAAGAAATAACCCAATTATTTCTAGGGTTTAGGTTTTCGGGTTTTAGGGTTTTCTTGTTCTAGAAAAATTTAATTCACCAATAGATCATTCTCTGAAAATTTCTGCACACCAAATTCCCTAAATTTTTGCATGTTCTAGGTTAAAAAATCTCACATATCATTTTTTCTTCTTTAATTCTACCGAAATTTCAGCAGCATTTCTCCTAAAATCGGACTAACCCAAAATTTTTTACCTGCAAGAAATCAACCAACCAATCCAATTTCCAACAAGTTCTATAACTTCCATGTCCTCAATCAAACTCAATTTCACTAAAAATTTCAATCAATTTCAAGGTTTCAACTCCAAGATTCTTCAACAATTCAACATATAATACATATTATTTCAAGGTTTAAATACTATCTACTAGTCCATCTAACCAAGAAAACACTTTATTAACAAGCAAAACTTCATTTCAAAACATCAATCTTCAAGTTTAATAACAAGTGTCTAGCATGAAACTTGTACAAAAGGCTACCTAAAACTTGGAAAGAATAACAAAAGTTCATGGTAGGTACCTCAAACAAGCTTAGATCTTTGCTTAGGAAGAAGATTAGCTCACTTTCAATGGAGGAGATGACCAAAAATGGAGAGAAAAGCTTCAAGAAAATGAAAGCAAAAGAGAGAAGAAAGAGAGAAAGGTGGGTCGGCCAAGAGGGAAGAAAAAGAGAAAGAAATAGGCCAAGAAAAATAGAAAAGAAATAAAGAAAACATGGAAAAGAAACAACCAATCATAGCAAGACAAAATTGACCTAGGGTTTTGACTTTTTGGCACAATAGCTACTAACTTGGTTAAATGTGATTAGTGGAGATTTTAAACACTTATCTTCTTATTAATTGGCAAGAGTTTTAGGGTACAACCCTTAAAGAAAAATGCATAACATGCTATACACAAAAGAAATCATACTAGGGTTTAATCATTAAACAAATTTCGGTTTTCCTCTCTCTCTTTTTTTTTTCTGCTAGTGGACATAACTTGAATTAAATTGTTTTTGTATGAATTTCTAGGGTGTTACACATTGAGTCCCTTGTCCTTGACATCTGTTGAAGTAAGAGTCAATCTGATTCGTTTATGATTCTTGAACCCCTCTACATTTCAGTCTATCATGACCAACCTTGTGGCAAGCACCACAATATTTCGGAGCATCTTCATACTCAACCCTCTACCAAAATCCTAGTTCACCATTGTTGATCAAAACTCTTTCATGTTTGGGCTTATTGAGATCAAGTTCAATGCACACCTTATCAATACTAGGGTATGATAGTGAGGTTGTAGCTGCATCCATCCTTAGAGACTCTCTTACCAATTTTGCTATAGCGAATAACAGAACCTTTCCAAATAAGTGTATTGACAAGGTAGGAAATCGAATCCATGTTGGAACTATCGGAAATTCATGTTGCACCAAAAACATTGGTGTCCACTTCAACATTCTCATCACAAATCCCTGAAACGACCAAATCTCTCGAAGCCAGCATCTGTGATAATCGTCTTCCAGATCAAACCTTATCAGAACATGTCTGGTATTAATTAAACCGAGAGAGAAAGGTCCCTTGAAGCCCACGTTAACGAAGTCTTTTTTCAACGCCTCCATTGAAGACTTGCCTTTGGAGAACTTTCCAACTAGTGCATGCTTGAATGGTGATGGCAGTGAGGTGATTTCATCCATAGAGAATGAAATTGCAGGGGCTCCCTTAAATTGTTCCTTAGCTTAAGGAGATCAGCCAAGCTCAATGATGAAGATTTGGCTACGATATCAGCAAAAGTTTTCTTCATTGGTGATTGGCTTGCCTTCCACGTTGATTGCTGCTGGTTCCATGGTTGTTGTTGAAATATGTTAGGTGGGGGGGGAGGGAGGCTGACCTCTGGTGAGTTGGAGGGTAGCCATAGGGCTAAACCCTAAATAATTTGAAATTCAAAACTAATAGCTGAGAGAGAGAGAGAGAGAGAGAGAGAGAGAGAGAACTAAAAATCATTCATTGTTTTGGTCCTCACTTGATTTTCTAATTTTGCTAAGTTGGAATTCAGGTGTGCAGATCTTTTCCTTGCATTTCCACATATTTTTGGCAAAATATTAGGGCTCTCAAATATTTTTGCACAATTATTTCTCCAAGTGTTTCTCCAAGAATTCCATCAACCTAACCCTTTGAATCATCTTCAATTTTGATACATCTTGACTCTAATTGATCCAAATTGAGTTCAAGTATGATGAACCCAAAATTTTGTTCAAGAATTGTGCATTAGTTTGCTCAAAATAATAATTCTACCTCACAACCCTAATTTTGAGAAAAAAACCCTGATTTTATAGAAAGTTGAAAAATGAGTCATTTTTAATCAAAATTGCTATAATAATACTAAAAACATATAAAAATATATATAGTAAAACACACAATAATATTTAGTAAATTTATTACTTATCAAGCTTCCTTACACTTGAATCATTACTTGTTCTCAAGTAATTGAAAAATCAAGAGATCAAAACATGATTCAAGCATTTGAAATAACCTATGCCCCAGTGTTGAATGTAATTCCTACAAGATAAAGTAAATAGGCATTATGCAATTCCTTGTTAAGTTTTTAATACTAATTAACATAAGAAAGTTTCAGCATCACATTAGTGGTATCTCACATTGTTATAGACAGGCAAACAAACCAGCAGACATTTTGACAAGTCAGAGTGTTATTCATTAGAGGGAGGAAGTGTATTCAACCTTTGCTGCTTGCCCAAGGGAAGTTCGAGGTGCTCTACATTTGGATAGTTTAGATTTTCCTTCCTTCCTTTAGATTCCGTACATTAAATTAGTTTTTACTTTGTTTAATAAGATGTAAAAGGAGTACGTACTTCTAATATACTATTTGGAATCATTAGTTTTATTTTTTGTTTTTAGTTTTTTTAATAACTTTGATGTATCATTGGAGGTAAGCTCTAGTCCCCCTCTAAATTTGTACTTTGTTTTTCATTAATAAAATTCGAGCTAGCATACTCCCCCGTGTATGGGATTTGTCTTTTAAAAAAAAGGATTATTTTTTATATAAAGGGACTTTATGCTATGAAATGAATATTGAATGGTATAAGCTTTGTACTACAATGGTTCATGTGCTAAGTAACCAGGAAGCTTCACCTAGAAATGTCGATTTTCGTATCAAAAAGCACATCAATTAAGAGT